>BJBW01006779.1:64552-139632 GCA_004320125.1 Scolopax mira
CTGCTCTTCTCCAGTTTATACCCATTGCCCCTTGTTCTGTCACTGCAGGCTTTATATACATATATATGATTATATTCCATGTATATATTATATATATGATGAACATGAGACCATAAGATGGAAATTTTATGAATTGATATAACATTCAAGAACTGCAACATTTCCATACTAATCCAGGCATGGACAACCTCCCTCCAGCACAGCCTCCATTAAATTTACTTTTCAAAATGGTGTTCTGAAAAGAAAAAAACCCACAACAAATCGGCTAAAGAGAGGAGAGCAAGCAAACACAAACTCTCCAGGTGTTGGCCACCAACTGGCTGAAGCACCAAGGTGACCTGTGGTCAGACCATACACCACTGGTGGTGGTGGGCCAGCTTCACTCTCCTGTGGTGAGCAGAGACCTCCTGTGAGCAGAGCATGGGGCCTGGTGGAGGATAATGTTACTTGGGGTCACGGGGGAGGGAAGACAGGGGAGAAGATGGGGAAAATAAACCAAAAAGACACATCAGAACCTTTGAAGTTTATTATGACAATGTCTAAAAATATTTAGATTTACCTCTACTGCTCTGGCTATTTCATTCTGTACTCTAACTTTGAGAAATACAGGAGGAAGTTCAAAATGAGAAAGGGTTTAACTCTCGGTAGGCAGTGTCCAGCAAAAAGCAGTAAAATGGGCAAGCACAAACACAGGTTGTTGGCTCAAGATATTTATTGGCAAAACCAACTTGGGAGTTAAAGTTGTTGATGACTGTCTCCCTCCTTAGAAGTAATTACAGTAACTTCAGGAAGGGCAGGCTGCTTTTCCCTGGCGTGGGAGGAGAGGAAGAGAGAGTTTGCAACAGGTTTCCTGAACGTCGCAAACTCGTCAAGTCAGGGCAGATTTTCCTCATTCAGAGGCTGCATTTCCTCCCCTGGAGCTCGTGTGGCCACTGGCCAGGGAGGTGGGTGTGTAAGTGCTTACAGAGGGAGGGGGGAGGTTTCTCCTGGGACACCAACAGGAAGCAATGCTGGCAGGTTATCTAATGGTACAAGCAACTCCCTCCTGAGAAGTTTCAGTTCTTAATGAGGCGCAGATATGAACTACACGCTAAACCATAAAGGAATATTTCAGGATTTAAAGTACTTCAAAACAAACAAACAAACAAAACCACTCAGGATTAGACAGTTTCTTCCCAGTCCACCAGTCACCTGGGGCCAGGGAAGACTTCAGACGCTGCTTCTGCTCATGAAGAGTTGTTGAGGTTTCCCAGTTCTGCACGTTGTTTTTTGTCACGCTTAGGTTCTTTCTGGGATGTAGTATTTCTGTTTTGAAACTGGTCGTATCTTGCAACGGTGGATACACCATCCACAAACTTGGTCTTGTAGAGAACATTTGCGTTGTTAAACATTCCATCTTTCAAGGACACCACAATAAACTAAAAAAAAAACCACAGAAAGCTTAATGTAAACATTGCCATCCAAATAAAGACTTTAAGCCTTGGAAAAGGCTTCTAAAAAGAAGACTCCTTTTACTTTATTTGGCTAATATCTGGGTAGTAATTAATCAAAAACACACTGCATGTAACCGAAGCCCATCAGAACGTTAACGTGCACCCCCAGCCAGATGTTTCCTGCAGTTAATGACGTGTGGCCCTGTCCGTACCCCAGCGCTTGCTCTGGGACACAAGCCACCACAGGACGCCCCTTAGTGGTGCCAAAATTGTGTTACCACAAATTTTTTAAGGATGCAGGATCTTTCACAGTCTAAAGATGCTGCTCAAATTATTTTTACAACACTGATAATAAACGTTATTAACTTGGAAAGGTCACGTCCCGTGACTATTTAGTCACATAGGCGCTGGCTTTCACTCAGAGCACTGAGTTTCTTCAATTCTAGACTTTTTTTTTTTTTGCAGGCACAAGCCACAGTGATACAGATGCTTTCCACTAGTGCCTGGCTTATTTCTACAGAGTCAGAAGTAAAACACTTTTAAAGCTCAGGTTAAAGAACTCCAGCAAAAAAAAAAGAAAAATAATTCAAGATGTGGGTCATGCCTGAAATTGATCATATCACAGATATTCTTCTGTTTTTTAGACACTGCAGCAACAGTTTACATCAAAATGTAACAACCAGAAGTTTCACAGTTGCCACGTCATCAGTGTAACTTCCATTTGAAACAACTTATAAATACAACGCACATCTCTGGAACAAAACACTTGAGCAGCTGAGACTCCTCAGGTGCAGGCTGCCTCTGGAAGTAACAAAGTGCATAAACAGATCATAATGTTTTCAAGACTGTACCTGGGAGTGCCTGAAATGAGTATGAAGCATCTGCCCAATGTTCTGGGTATGAGAGAGATCAAGGGCTGCGTCCACTTCGTCCAAGATGTAAATTGGGGCAGGTTTGAAGAGAAGCATGGCTAAGATCAAGGACAAGGCCACCAAGGATCTAACACAGAGAAAAAGAAAGTTTTACCCTCTTGTCTGAAAAGTCTTTGGTTTATGAAAACAATTGCCTGGTAGTAACAACACGCTCTCTCAGAAGCAGATTCATGCTGTAAGTTCTGAAGAGACAGAATAACATCTGCCACAACTCCCAATTTCAAAAAATGAAGCCTTCTGTCAGAAATGGCAAATGATCTTCCAATAAAAGTAACAAGTCAGTTGGATGATGGTATTTAAAATTATGCTGTTGCTTTACCTATTTTTAAATTCTTTGTTTTGTTTTGCAGTGCCACTTTTCAACATACTGTTCTTGAAGCATTCTGTCCTTCAGGAATTTCTGTCTCACCTCCTCCTAAATTCTGTTTATACTTTCCAATTTGTTAGATTTTTTCACTTCAAAGTTGACAATAAGCACATACCCTACACAGTAGCTGTAATCACCGCAGAAGAAAACTGTCACCACAACACTACTGTGTCAATTATATATACAACTGCATTGGAAAACAAAAAACCCACAAAGTTCACCAACCTTTGTCCTCCACTAAGTTCTGTTAAGTTTTCCTTCCAGGTGTTTCCTAAGGCAACTTTGAACTCCAGGCCTTCCAAGACATTCTGTTTTTTGCAGGCCACTAGCATGGCGTTGGCTCCGGGCAGAAGCGTTGAGAAAATTGAACCAAAGTCTTCATTCACCTGGAAATCAGGCCATAAAAAAAAAAAAAAATCTATGTAAATGCCTTGAATCAGGAGCACTAACAGCTCAAACCAGAGTGGTAAGCTGCACTATGGTCTAGAGGTCTTGCCAAGTTTAACTCGATGACTTCCTTTCCTATGTCTTGACAGTGAGAAAATATTAGCACATGGAATTTTTGTACTGAAAACAGAAGCAACACTGAGAGACATATATATATATATATATAGGGCACCTTATACCAAGCATTTTAGAAGGATCAACTGCAAGAACTATTAGAAGGCTTCTTTATGCTACCAGCCAGGGAAATGGTTATGCTCTACCTCAGAAATTGGTAAATTGTGATTTCTCCCAATTAAGGAACTATTAAAAGTATAAGCACCTTGTTAGAGGCATACATACACCTATACACATACACATCTGAGAATGCACCTATTCCACCACTCACAATGCTTTTAAATATAATTCACTAATTTTTGCCAGACAAGATTTTGTAATGAAAAACTATCATTTTGTCAGTAAAATCTTGAATATGGGCGGTACTAATTAAAACCATTTGTGAGCTATTTAATCTTTGATATAATCAGTCTTCTCAAAGGCCAAGTATAAATTTCAGCACAGCAGAAAACAATGTGTCAAGACCTTTCCACGTAGAAAGAAGACAAAAATTTATCCTTCTGTTACAGTTCATGATATGAGAGAACTAGTAAGAAGGCAAAGTGTATTGATAACAGAAACAAAAATCAGCTGTTTCTCTGTTCCAGCATTACCAATCCCGTCAGTGACAGGAACCAGCACAGGTTCTCTCATATCAGAACCAGAGGATTTTAACTCTGGTCAAATATTGGCTTAAGCAAACAAAAAGAAAAATATAGACTGTCCACCTTCTGTGTGACAGGCAATGATTTCATCATGCCAGTAGCTTAACCTTCCTCAACTTTTTGCAGACTCTAGAAGGGAACGGTAAAACAGTTTTGCAGGTTGAACTGTATCTTTGCAATTCTCAGAGAAGTCATGCCTTATTCTTAAAAGTGAGATGAAGCTGGAAAAACAAAGTAGTTGTTTTGTAATTTAAATGTAAGGGAGATTAGTACTGGAAAGAGATGCCTTATTTTCTTCCCATGGAAATATGCAAAACAGCAAACTATGATAAATCTGACCCCCTGCTAAGATGTGACCATGTTACATTTCAATTGTCATACCTTTTTCCAAGCAATATGTAAAGCTTGAGTTTTCTTGTGGTCAAGCTCTTCAATAGTTGCAAGAATTTTTGATTTGTCATTCTCCACAATTCTTTTTTTCTTCATTAAGTCATTGTACTGGTGCAATGAGAAGAAAAGATTAATTTCAATTAACTTTGTGCTAAAATGCATTTTGTGCCAATCTTACAGTTTCAATATTGTTTTAGTAACCATGAAATAGCCATTAACCACAGGATTCAGACCCAAAGCGTTCATTTTGCTGTATGCAGGATTTAAGTTTTAGGATATTAAATAAAAGTTAAAGCATTAGAAGTTTCAACGGTCAGCAAAGGGGAAGACCAATATTACTCTGACAGTGGCACTTGAAGTTGATCACGTTTCAGTTTCATTTGCTTTTCCATAGAAGAAAGGATGTTTCTGGAGGCTGACAGGAAGAACAAGTCACTTCCAGTCATGAAATGGTACTAGAAAAGTCTAAGTGTCAGCCTGTGAATAGTTTTGAGACAATCCTGGAATCCTGAAATAGCCTCCAGATAGAGATGAATTCAAGACAACACCTGCAAGTTACCACGCTTGAAGATGAGTGGCTTTTTGATCTGTAACCTTTGATAAAGGAAGTAATTTTCAGACACTGTAATAGACACCACAAAGTTTGCCAAATGCTGTTGCTGCCAACTTAGGATGGATTTGGGGTAGGCAGGAATGAAATCATTCTCAAATAATTTCAATTTCAAAACCACTCAAAGACAAGTTTAGGAAAACTACTGCACAAAAAAATAGTTTAAAAATGTAAGCTAGTATAAAAAACCTAAGAAAAGATTTCCTGCTATCTCATGAAGACTTTGCTTTATTTTTGGTGTATTCAGAACTAGAGCATATGAAAATAAAAAGCTATATTATGCATAATACCATATACCCACCCTGCCCAATCTTTAAAGGATAAAGCACAGAATGTTTACCCTCTCCTCTGTCTCAGAAAGCATATTCATAGCTCCCATGTTCACGTTCCTTCCCAACTTCTCTTTTTTCTCCTGCAACTTCTGCAGCTTCTGAGCTGCTTCTTTAGGATCGTTAGCTTCAAAGTCATAGGCTGTGTTGGGCTGCCCAAAAAATGCTTTCTCTGAAGCTATCCACTCATAATCTTTCAGCATTTTGGTCACCTGTAAACAAGAAGAAGTGTTGAGGCTTTTTATTTTTCCCTTCTCAAATGTGAATGAAAAATGATTAAAAAAAAATCCTGAAATTACTCTATAATACTAGTCCTTTTATTACAACTCAGCATGGGTACACCTCTACAGTGCTTCATTTCCAAGATAGATTGAACCATGATTTTAAGGGAGCTTTCACATATACCCATCACACTTATATTCAATACATTTTTCTGTATTTGGACTAAGCCGTTGTCATTAAATCTCAGGATTAGGTTCTTTAATTAGCTAGCTAATTTGTCCTGTTCACATTCTTCTGTGATTGCCTTCTCACTGTGATCTATTCTCTATTAGTCCATACTGATAAGGTCTGTTAAAATTTACAATTTCCATGCCCCGCCTTCACCGGGATAAAACTTTTCACATCAAGACCTGTAAGTATGACAGTGCTTATTAAGAAAAAAGGCTATTTAATTTGCATGTGGAAAGGGAAATAACTGCTCTAGGTCACAAAATCCAAGGAAAAACACAGTTCTGAAATACCTTGATAGCAGCAGCATCAGTCTCTTGTTGATGTTTGCTCATGTTATGTTCTAATGATTTAAGCTTCAGCTGTAATTCATTATTTTGTTCTCTGTATTTTTCGATCTCTGCAGATCTGGCGTTAATTGCTTTATTCTGTTTCATAATTAATTCCTTTTGCTCAGACAGCTCTTTCTGTGATTTCTCTACAGATTTCTGAAAAGCAAATCAAACAGCCATTTATTAGCCTATTTCAAAAGCTGGTGTTGCTAGAAAAGGACACAGCAAGGAAGAAAAAAAAATTCACATGTGGTAGCAAAACCAAAAAATAATTACCCAAGTTAAACACAATTGACTGCCAACAAGAAAATCCAAACAACAAAATACACGTTATAATTTGAGCTTTAGGGAATCGTATCTTCAGTAACATCAGCACAGATAATGGAACACAGTATGCACTCTTACCGTTGTCTGAGACACCTCATCTGCCATGGCATTAATTTGCTCCTGGTAGGATTTGATTGCTTTATCTGCAGCCTCTACCTGTTGTTTGTAAGTGGCCTGTTCTTTTTTGAGCTCTTCAACTTCCAGAACTAAAGTTTCAACTTCCTAGAAAGATGTTTTGAAATTTATTACAGTTACACTTATAGAATTAAGATTCAGTTTGATGCAGTAAATGCTGTAGAAGATCAGCAGTACCTGTTCTTCAGAAAGGGGAGCAATCTCACCAAACAAACAAAAAAAAGCATTGCAATTTCTACGTAGTATATTAAGCTCCCAAACTGACAGAATTAAAACTTTTGGAGAATCAAGCTTTCTGATTACTGAAACCACTTTTGACAGTAAGAAAGTTATCAACAAAAGTGACATTTTACCTGCTGCTTTTCTTTCTTTTTTCTGCTTGAAGCATCTGCCTTTTTCTTGGCGTTATCTAGCTTCTGCTGGGCATTTTTTAGTTCTTTTTCACGTTCTGCTTCTGCATTTTTCATTTTATTCTCTAATGTCTTGTACTTATTTTCTGCTTTCTTTTGGCTCTCTTCAGTTTTCTGTAACATCTCTTCACACTCCACTGAATCAAGAAATAAAGTACTGAGATTGGGCACTGTTCTTATCTTTAAATTTACATCCTGAACTCCAAATGAAATTACTCTTTCCCTCTAACAGAAAGAAGGCTGTGTGTTTGCTAGTTACTGAAGTCAGCTATTTCACTGATTACACTAGGACAGTGTGCTGCTGTTACATGTTATTGATAAGGCACCAGACAACCAGTCATTAAAGTTCATGAAAATAAGCTTTTTTTTTTTTTGACAGGGGCAAGTATATGCCAAATCATACAATCAAGAACTAATCAATCAGATGGTTACCTAATAAGCTATTACCTTATCCCTAGAATACTATGTTCACATATGTATCACTTCTGTCCATCATTTTCTTCAGATATTTTACTTACTGCAGCATTTGCTTCCTTTTACATTTTTTCTTATCAAAACGAATGGTACTTCCAATGCATTGTTGTTATGCAAATTATTTATATCACTAACCTTGAATATCTACACAAACAGATGGCTTAGAAAAAACAAAGATTACTCAAGTATGGGATTAAATGCATTTAGGAACTTCCCTGCAAACTCCCCTTTTCTCCTTTTATTATAAAGTACATAAAACACTTAATAAGAATATGACCTTTACAACAAGAGAATAGTCAACGTTATGTAAATCACCTTTATGCAACTCTATTGTGATTTGTTACATATTCCAAAATATAAAGGTAGTGTTTTCAAAGCTAAAAATATTTTTTCTTAGGCAAAGATCCTGCGGCTCAAACAGCCAAATATCCACCTCACTCCCAGCAATTAGTTTTCAGTTAAAAGATTAAGAACACATTTGTCACCGATGGTTTTCTTCAGGGCAAGCAGCTCCTCCTCTTGCTTATGATAAGCGCTTTGCTGAAGCTTTGTCTGCAACAGCTCTGCTTCCTCAGACTTCATCTCCCACTGCTGCTTCAGTTGCTGATACCTGAGGGCAGTAATGACATGCACTGCTATAATGAGGGGTGCCCAGCACTTCAGATTCACAGCTGAAGAAAGCAGAAATAAGTAGATAAAGAAATACTTACATTCCCATTCTAATGAGAGATACAGGGATGACTGTCGGACAAGTAAGACTAAATGGAAGTCTGATATAATTTCTTCAATAGCAATTGTGAAGTTTGTACGTATGTGTGTTACTGCATAGGCAAGTCCCCATTATGTAGCCCGTGGAAAGTATATTAAAAGCTAACAAATGCAACACATGGAATTTGGCAACAATTCAGAGCTTTTCCAGTTGGCGGCATGACAGATGCTAAGCATTAAAGAAAAAAAATTTCTAAAAGCAAAAGCTACTGTTCTTTTGTTTAGCCATGTATCTGGAAGTCTACTGCAACTCAAAACAATTTGAAAAATAAATCCAACTGGTAGATAGCACATCACACAATCCCTTACGGGATTTCTAAAGGACTGACTAAACATTTTCATATTCCATCTTTTAAAAAGATTTTCAGTAATTGAGTAGCTGAAAATTAAATAAATTTAAAATTATTTCATTTAAATCCTTACAGCACTATCACTCAGATATTCCCCTTCAGGTATTTTCTTGGGAGAAAAATAAGAGCTACCACAAACTGAAATTCTGTATGGATATTACAAAATATAACTGGAACAAATCCATTCTTTAACAGACTTCATTAGACTTTGGAAAGTTTCAAGTCATTTCCGGTAGACATCACTGTATTGCCATTTTTTTTTCCTGTATTACCCCAAATAAAAGTCTTCTTCTATGTGTTAGCTAAAAAGTAAATTTGCTTATTGATTGCTGTAGTTACAAATTAACTTGTGGGGGGAGGGAAAGGAATGAAGGGAATAATTTTTGGCATATTGCATTCTCAACAGACCCTATGCCCTCCAAAACTACTTCTTTATATTACATTTACTCAGTCACAAGAGAAAAGCTTTGCATTTCAAAGGCCAAACCTTACTTTTCAGCAACATTCTTCAAATTTGCCAGCTCCTTCTCTACAGTCTCGAGTTCAGATTCCTTTGTCTTGAGTTCTACTGCAACATCTTTCATCTCTTGAAGTTTAGACAATATTGGTGCAGCCTGTGAGGATGCACCTGTTCAGTGAAAAAAAAAAAACACAACACAAAGCCAAAAAAACATGAAGTCAAACTAATTGGAATTAGACTACGAGATTCACCACTGGCAAATAGCAAATTCTAAATGTTAATAAAGAAGCAGGTTGATGACTGGTTTTAGTCATAAAGGCTAAAGTTACAGTAGTTCAACAGCAGCAAAAGACTGCCTCATCTGTTACAGAATTTAGTTCTACAGACTTTGAATCCTATATATGTATTACTTGGGAAATCAACTAACTTTTCAAAATTTATTAAATTACCTCAAGTTAATTAATTACTTCAAGAAGTGATTGAATTCAAAGCATTTCTTGTCCTAAGAGAATTATATAGCCGAATAAGACTGAAGTAGTTAAATTCTAAATTACCTCATTAAAAGTTTGCCACTAATTTTTTCTTGGTCTAGTCAATTTTAGTTCAGCTCAAGACTGGCAAATCTTTGTTACAACACATCATATTATCCCCACTATGAGTCTAAGCAAAAAGGTTATTGCTCATTTTGATAAAAAAACATGCAAAGCACTAAACAAATCACCAAGCACACATTATTATTATATGAATAAAACCAGGAATTGCCTCCATGCAGAGTGCCCTGCGGGTCAAATGTATCTCCATCAAGTGTAACACTTCTTGTCATTATCCTTTTGTCAAAGGTCACTTTCTTAGCATTATCCATGTTATTACAGACAAATGTTGTTCCAAAGACATATTCCATTGCTTTCTGCAGCTCAGGTTCATATTCAACTAGAGAAAGGGCTAAATCCAAGTTATCAGAACCAGCCTAGAAATCAAATGAAACACAGTTAGTATGCCTTGAGTTGTAAGAATTTTCAAATTTAATTTCTGCTTTCTCTCGATGAAAAAAACTTTCTAAAGACATCATTACATTTTAAAACCATTTCAGTTAAAACTGGAATAATTAATATCCATTTAAACATTGTATATCTGAAAGGATACAAAAGAAAAAATAAGATCAAGATACCCTTAAACCTTATAGAAATTATTATTAGCATAAGCATTAAGAAGCCCATGTTTTTAGCAAGGAAATAATGAAAAAGGTATGCAAGCAAAAAAGTTTAAATAACGTATTTATTTACATACCAAGGTTTGAGCCAACTTGACTATGTCCTGTCCAACACATCTGGCTACAATTTTGTTTATAGGAATGATGGTGTATCGACGCTTCAGTTCACCCTTTTCTAGAAGCTTTTTGCCAGTAACCTCAAACAAGAAGAGTTACAAAGCACACCTCAATATGTAACTGATTTTGTAAAGTAAGACAATAGGACACCAAAAGAGGAATACGGTGTTACCAGTAACTAGGCAGGACTCCCTTGGCCTAATTTAAACATATGCCTGGATTCCTAACCCAGAATCACACGAGCTCATCTCAACGTTCAAAGTCCTGTATTAAAGCAACAAACATACCTCTGTGTCCACAATAATGTTATAGAGTTTCCCTCCAGCCGCCGCTTCTAAGGCTTTTCCTTTGGATAGATCTTTCACAGTGATAAGAGACACAACAGGGCCTTTCACACGGCTTGGATTCCAATTTTTTTCCGGATCCCTTAAAATAAATTTAAATTGTGATAATCACATGTTTGTTCTTCTCCCACACATCTCAAAAAAATATATTCAAAACCTCATTCTGCTTATTGTATTATTGTATTATATTGTATTGTATATAATATATTGTATTATTGGTAAAGTTCTAAACTCTATCAGGAAAAACCCCACAAAAAATGGTTAAATGAATACTTAGGGCAAGAGACCTCCTAATTAAGAGTCCGTTAAAAAGTTATTAGAAGAATATCCGGCTTGGTTTCGTTCACACAATTTTCAACTGATTTTTACTATGGGTCCTATTATTAGCACAGCTGTAGAAATAGATGTTCAGGCTGTCTACTGCCTAAGCAAATAAATCTGGAGATGCATATATTTGATCGGTGGAGATACGATGTTGACCTTCCCCTACTCACAGTTCTCAGGCAGAACCATGAAAAGTAACAATTACATATTTTTTGCAGTTTAGACCTTTGGCTTCTACAATTTTAGCTCCCGAAATTGAGTTATGCCTTGCAAACACCATCGCACAAAATTTTAATTCCAGTGGTTTTGATAGGACTACCATTTAAGAATGACTGCAACACTTTCCCTGCTGCCCATCAACTCAGTTAAAATTTCCTGGCTTCCCCCCTGCTTTCGCTTGCATCACAGGTAACACAGTCACTATTCACTGGCACCAAAATGAAAGCAGCCCCCATAAGCCACGCATAAAATGCCAAAAAAGCACTTTCAAGTGCCTTTTAGGATCACACTGAGATCTTACTTGTACTCAAACTGTAGATGAGGAAACTTCGCCATTAAGCCTTCATACACCTCTCTCAGCCGGCTGATGCAATTAGTCAACTCCTTTTTTCTTGATAAAAGGGCTGCTTCTTTCCCTTCTTTAGAATTGAACAGAAACAGCAGATAAACATCCAGAACAGAGAAATCCACTAGCTTAAAAATTGGTATGCTACACTGCTAATATTCCTATCTGTAGAGAGTACTTAATTGAAACTTCCTAAAATTCCTTGTACATTTCCAGTTTAGACAACACCATCACAATAACAAACACGCAAAGAAAGGGTTAAAAGTCAAATGCGCTTCTCTGAGTGTCATTCTGGAATACCAATTTACCATTTTGAGTAGCTTCTGCAACAAAAATTACCTGGAATAAGAAATTAATTTTACGAAGTGTTTTAGGTAAGGAAAACCAAGAAGGAATCAAAATTTTACATGGAATTTAAGTTTTCCATCAAACTTTAATAGATTAAAACAAAAGTTTATAAAAGCAAATTACTTTCTACGGAAGACAGAAGCTTGCAGAGCTTTGACCAGATAAATTTCTTTCTGCATGAACGCAGCATACTTGTTTCCTTCAGTTCCTTCTGGTATGGAGTTTGGGTGGGATGGAGTTAACTTTCCCCATAGCTGCCCCCACAGTCCTGTGTATTTCTACTACAAAGATGCTGATAAGACACCAGCTGCTTTGGCTGCTGCTGAGGGAGGCTCACACAGCATCAGGGCTGTCTCTCCAAAACCCCCCCCTCACCAGCAGGCTGGGGTGGGCAAGAGGTAGGGAGAGGACATAGCCAGGGCATCTGACCAAAGCAATGCTCCATAACAGCATATAAAAGCTAAGAGAAAGGAGGACAGGATGGGGCATTCATTATCAAGGTGTTTGTCTTCCTGACCAGCTGCCACATGGACTGAGGCCCTATCTCACCAAAGTGGGTGGACATCACCTGCTGATGGGAAGTAGAGAAGTGGAGAGTTAGTCTTTTTGTTTTCCTTTGCTTCTGTGTCTTACAGAGCCAGTTCCATCTGGCTCTAAGACTGACCCACTGCTGGCCAAGGCCAAGGCCATCAGGAAGGGCCAAAAACTGATGCACAACAGCAGCCAGCAGAGAGGAGAACATGTGAGAAAAACAACCCTGCAGACACCAAGGTCAGTGAAGAAGGAGGAGGTGCTCCAGGTGCCAAAGCAGATATTCTCCTGCCCAAGGTGAAGACCATGGTAAGGCTGTCACCCCTGCAGGCCATGGAGGTCCACAGTGGAGCAGACAGCCGCTTGCTCATGGAGGCTGCCACACCAGGGCAGGTGGATGTGCTCCAAAGGAAGCTGTGACCCCATGGAGAGCCCAAGCTGGAGGAGGCTCCTGGCAGGTCCTGTGAGCCCACAGGGGACCCATGCTGGACCATGGAAGAGTGTGAGGAAGGAGTATCAGAGGCAACGCATAAAGAACCACAGCCACCATTCCTGTTCCTCTGCACCACTCAAGGGAAGAAGGTAGAGAAAACCAGGAGTGAAGTTGAGTCCAGGAAGAAGGGAGAGGTGGGGGGGAAGATGTTTTACAGTTTGATTTGTCATTATTCTACTGCTTTGATTGGTAATAAATGAAATTAGTTTCCCCAAGCTGAGGCTCTTTGGCGTGTGATCAGTTCCTGAGTGATCACCCTGCCCTTTTCTCAACCCATTGTATTTTCTCTCCTCTGTCCACTTGAGGAGGGGGAGTGATAGAGCAGTTTAGTGGGCACCCCAGCCAACAACAACCCACCACTTACATATTCCTTGTCAGATTTCCCCAAAAGAATGCACTAAAATCCAGTACAGACCTTCATAATTCAGCATCTTCATTTGACTCTCTAGTTTTTCTTTCATTTTTCTGACAGCTTCAAGTGCTTCTTGGGTTTTCTTGTAGCCTCCATCCATCTTTTTAACTTCAGCTTGTTTTGTCTTCAATTCTTGTTTTGCATAACTCAGTTTCATTTCAGCCTGTAAGCAGTAAGAAAATATGGAACTAGATGGTGTTCAAAGACAATCTGGCAAGTCCAGATTTAAAACACTGGCACTAACAAGGTGCTCATATAATTTGTACAAGTTTCCACTGGTTGCAGTAATGCCAAAAACCAGCCTTAGCTTTTGAAAGTAAGGTCACAGGTGATTTGGAAATAAAGCCATAAATCATATATTTGGATATAATAACTCATATTAGCACATGAATAGTCAGAGAAGAAACAAGGCAAAATAATGTGGGGCACACCTGTCCTTTTAATTTTCCCTAGAAGATTTTCCTTCAGTGAGATATACAAGATGCACTTTCAACTTCAAAAATTTAAATTCCACTGTGAGAACCACCCCAGCAGAGGTTTCTTATCCTAAGGCAAAAGAAGTGACATCTGTTTCAGTCATGGGAATAGCACAAAATTTAACTGAGGAGAAATCAGTTTCTTCTGAACTCTCCATTCACAATCTCAGGCATCTTTATTTTGATTCCATTACACTTACTGTAAAAATCTCTATAGTATGAATGCACGTTGTGGACAGCAGTCTTTATTTCTTCCTATACAATATTGTCAGTCATTTGAATACTGAGTCCTAGTTTAAGTCTCAAACACCAGTTACTATACTTCCTTACAGAAATGTTACAGCTTTTCCCGATTTGTCTATATCTATGCAAGGATATTTATTTTTTTTATTACTTGTTTTACCAAAAAGTCACCTTCAAGCACATACCAACTTGTAAAATACATAGATCTAGATGTTCTTGTAGATATTCTGCAAATCTTTTCACTGATCTTTCAAGAGCGTGTCATTTGGCTTTCAGATAATTTTCAAAAGAAACAAGAAGGATGGTATGAGACAGGTAGAGCTTTTATTCTTACTTGTTTAGCCTCTGTGACTGCTTTGCTGATTTCACTTTTGCAGGCCATCATTTGCCCAGCAAGAGTAGCTGCTTCCCCATCATCATTGCTGGACAAGCCAGCAGACACAGCATTAAAATGCTGTTGTGCTGCAGCTAAAGCATCTGCATCCTCTTTACTTGCTTCCTCTAAAGCATGTAGTTCGGTCTCTATCTTCTTTATTTCTTTCTCCTTTGATGCTAATGTTTTAGTATCCTTCAGCAAAACAAAGAACAAAAAGAGAAAAATTAAGAGAGAACTTGAGTCCCACTAACTTTACATTCATATTGTTCAGATGAGGAGCTAGCTATGAGTAGTTTCATCAACTACATTTCTATGACCCGTTGTCAGATTTTTTACAATTTGTCTTTGAATGTTTTCAAATGTCTACTTGCCCCACGAGTGCACTAAAGAGCTAAAGAAAGGTGAAATACAGGAATAAATGACAATTGCCCAAAAACTAGTAGAAATATCTCTTTCTTCCCAATATCTAAAATCATAGAATGGTTTAGGTTGGAAGGGAGATCCAAGATGTCCTTAAAGATCATCTAGTTCCAAACCCCTTGCCATGGGCAGAGACATCTCCCACTAGAGCAGGTTGCTCAAAGCCCCATCCAGCCTGGCCTTGAACCCCTCCAGGGGTGGGGCATCCACGGCTTCCCTGGGCAACCTGTTCCAGTGCCTCACCATCCTCACAGGGAAGAATTTCTTCCTGATGTCTAATCTAAATCTACCCTTCTTCCAGGACAGACTATTCTTCAGCGCTCCTTTGCATGAAAATAAAAAATCAACTGTCAGAAATACGCAATGTAGAAATTTCTCTTTTAAGAATACCACGTCCAGAGAACATAGTATTTTTAAAGCTATAAGGATGTCTACTGAGCTTAACAGAAGGTCCGCAAACCTCAAGAGTAGCACTTTGTATACACATATTTGTTTGTAATGGGAGTCTAATACCTATGCTACACACCAATGCCCTTCACATTTGTTTGAGCTTTCCTGATGTAATTCTTGCCAACCATAGGATTTTTCTTAGAATAGGTAAGAAAAAAAAAAGCTGTCCCCGTCAAACGGAATTAATTTCATGTTTGAAGAAAATTACATACAAGGTCTTACCTCCTGCATACATTTTACCACTTCTTCGTACTTTTTCTCTTCATTTTTTAAGTTTTGCTTCTTAAGATCAAGGGCACTTTGTGCTTTAGTATTAATTCTTTGAATTTCTGAAAGTGCATCTTGCAGTGAACGGAGTGTGCCACCAACTTCCTATAATCAGAAATAAAAGAAATTTAATTCAGCCTAAGAAACCGATACAGTATTTGTAGTATTTCATCTTCTGTTCATGGCTATATGTAGAAGAAAAAGTAAATAACTGATCAAGGAGGCAATGGGACTCCAATGCAAATTAGTCAGAATATCTCTTCCCTCTGAAGTCCAACTACGGAAGCCCCACATCATGGGACACTTTTTCTGTACAAAAGCTGCATTAAGACACGACTCTTTGGGCCATCCTGTATGTAACCAAATTTACTGACCCCAAAACTGAGGTCAGTGCTGATTTTTGTTGAACAGGAGTTTCCTACTTGAAGCGTATTTCTTTTAAAATGTCAAAAAATGGGACCTCAAAAAATCTCTGTCAAAACTCACCACTGAATGCGCAGAGTAGAAACATAGGCAAACAGTTTCTAGTCTTCAATTACTATCCACTTACAGTGATTGGAAGTAAAACATTTCAGACAAATGAAAACTTTAAAAGGGTGTCTTTTAGACAATGGTTAAGAATGGCAATGAGCAATGTATAACCTAAACAACCCACCAGAAGAAGATAAAAATTCAAGGGTCTATTACCTGTAAATATAATTTCTTTTTCATATCTCCTTGTATTCAGATATTTGGACAAGCATAACTCTGTTCTTACTTACCTCATCCCTTTTCTTTTCCATCTCCACCATTTCTTTCTGAAGCTCTTCTAGCTTCTTTTCATTTTCAGCCATTGATTCCTGAAGCTTCACTTCATTAGCCTGCATTTCCTCTAATACTTCAGCAGAGTTTGCCTTTGTCTTTTCAGCCATAAAAAACTGATAAGCTATACAGAGGCGGCTTAAATGTTCTATTGCTCGTACTACTTTTTGGTATTCTAAATAGGATGATCGTTCCTGAAAAGACACCAATTCAAAAAAAAAACACTAAAATTTGATGGAAAAATATTAAGTAGGAATGTTATAGAAATCTTCTAAGCCCTTTTACTAACATTATTATTTGTAGGTAAGAGGAAAGATTCCCTGTGTTAAGGAATATATTCAGTATTGTACATTCAAGCCTGTTTAGGAAAATCTTAGATAAAACAATATTTGTACAATTTATTGTACAGCAGAAATATCACTTCACACTTTATTTAAGAATTAAGATGTGGTTTTGTCTTCTATTTTTATGTAGTTTATCTTGTTTCCTTCATTTTCACTATATTCCCCTCTAGAATGTCCTGGAGTCCTGAATGACACATTTTCTGTATTTGGACAGCATAGAAAATTTTTCTCTCTGAAAATATTCTACAAACGTTGAATATATTTTACGTGTTGAGAATATTCTACAAACGCTGCTGCTTTAGCCACCACATACTGGTTCAGGGCAGCTCAAGCTATTTTTTCAGTACTTTGAGGGCCCTAACCCTCTTCTAAATTTTTCATACCTCTTTCAGTTTCTGTAAAGTTGGAGTGATCTCCTCACTTAAGACCTGAAACACAAAAAAGAGCATTACTAGTAAAGATTTTTAAAACTTTTTCGCGTCTAAGCATGAATACCTACCTAGTTATGGGTGCAGAAATTAAATAGTCTAGAAGTTAAAAACTACACTAGTTATTCAGTTATCTTTAACAAATATAAAAAAAAGTATACTTTCCAACATGTAGTACCGTTTGAATTGCTTTCAGTTTGCTTTCCTTCTTCTCTATGGTTTTCTGGACAGCTGCTTTCTTGCATTCATACATCCTAGTACCAGCTGCTTCTTCAACCATAGCTAAAAGCTAAAAAAAAAGCAAAGCAACAAAAACTTGGTATTTCTTCTTATGTCAGATAGGTTCAACTCAGAACCAAGCTGAATAAACATCTCATTGCCCTCCATATTCCCCTCCCATTGATTCTTGTTATTCAAAATAAATCAATAAAACTTCAGGAAAAAAAACTGCTACAACTTTCTTACCTCTGCTGGCTTCATATTTAGAACTTTGGTAATCCGTCCCTGGTGACAAAGATAAAATAAGAATGATGGTTGTGTACCATGTGATAGCAAAAAAACCAAAACAAAACCCCTAAACCAAAAACCCCCACTCACTTTCATATGTTTTATTATAAACTCAAACATGGGGTTTGGCATGGTTGGTGATTTTTTGGTTTGGTTGGGTTTTGTTTGTTTGGGTTTTTTTTGCTGCAAGGATAATCTAGTTTACTCAATTGTTTAATTCTTGAAAGTTCAACCAAGTAACTTCTTCAGGCAGCAAGCTTGAAATAGCCCTTATATCTTATCTTAGGCTTGTTCTCAACATGCCTAACTACATCTTAAATGATAATGCATATATTTTGTTATAGAGTGGTATTGAGCTGCTGATGTTGAATAAGCTCTTAATCATAAACTGGCTTTTGGGAGATTGAGTAAGTAGGGCAAAATAGGAACAAAAATTCGTCCTTTCTTCCTGCAATTTGGAACAGTTCCTTTTGAAAGAGTAGATCCTGTTCAGTTCTATTATTCTTGCAAATATTTCAGGGATTTGTCTAGCCACAGTGTTGATGTTTGTAAGAGTCTTTTTAATTGGTCAGCTCTTAATTGTGAATTAAGAAAGCAGGTATATCAACTTCATTCAAAATATTGTCTAACATGGAACAGACATAATAGGAAATAAAATCCCTGTCTTTTTAGCATTATAATAAAAGCAACACTTATCTGTTAAAGAGATAATAAAATAAAATTGGAATATGTGTAAGAAACAACTTGCTACATAAAGTTTTGTGCTATAAGACACATGATTTGGGGTCAAGCTATGCTGTACTGGAAATCTTAACTACATAATTTTTTGTAAACTACAAAAATACATTTGATTTTTACTTGCTAAGAAGTTGCTTTTCTCTGGTTAGGAAATTGGGTTCTTCCACTATCCATCCTTGCACTTAAATTTAGTGCAATTTCTATTCTTTTTGAATTTTATAACAAGGAACACGATACCTGCATAATGAGGAAGTGAGGGTTATTGACATTGAGTCCAACAGAACAGAAGAGATCCTGCACACGACTGTTGGAAGCATTCACACCATTGATAAGGTACTTATTTCTACCTCCAATGACAACCTGAAGAAGGAAAAGAAATGGAAGAAATTTTAAGCGATTTAAAAATGACTTGACATTATGAGACTATAAATTGTAATGAAGAATAAAAACTCTGAGCAAATCCCATATATTATATCTTTGCATACTATACAAAACATCAAAACAGATCTTGTTGGATCAAAGAGACATTTAAAATATCTAAGTAAAACATAAGAAGGATCAGTCATTGAGGATGATATGGATAAGAAAATTTCCAAATTCCACAAGTTTTCACTTCTACAATTTGTGTTACTAACTACACTGTAGAAGCATTGCCTCAGTTCCAAGAACTTGGAGACTTTAAAAATTACTTTTTCTTCAAAAGTCACACTGTTGAGCACGGTAAAAATAGGTTATATAGGCTGTTGAGCAATAAAAATATTAAAGACTCACCTGCCTAGTGATGGTGATCTCATCATTAGCTTCAAATCCCAGTGGACTTAATTTCTTGTTGGTATTATCAAAGGTAATAGACACAGTTGCTTTAGTAATTCCAGCTTGCCCATTTTTATAAACTAGGTCTTGTAAGTTGGAAGCTCGCACCTAAATCCATGGAAAAGACAAATACATTTTTGAAAGAAATTCACTACACTGCTTCAGTGCACTGGTGTAAGTCTCGGAGAAATCAATGAAAAAATGCAGATCTAGTTGTAAATTTGAGTTCATATGAGAGACTGATGTTTGGGAACTACAAGGTGCTAGTGTTGTAAAACCACAGGCAGAGTGTGTCAGTCTAGTTTTAGTGAGCCAGCTAACTGTTTCTGCATGAGATTCCTAAGAAAAACTGAATAGATGTTTAAAAAAAAAAATCCAGATGATTAGTACAGTCACTAGTACATTTACTTAAAGGAGATTTATTATTCTTAATGCAGTTATGAATAAATGGGCAATAAATAATAATACACAATAAATAATAGGAATAAATGAATAGATATTCATTCAGAAATGAATTTAAAAAAGCGTTGCTTTGATGTTTTGCAATTATGGGGGTAGGCAATAGAAATAAAACACCTGAAGACAAAGATTCAACGCGATCTCAGAGCACAAAATTTTATAAGAGTTAAGCAGATATATCATATTTTAAATGGCAGACATTGCATGAAAATCAGCTTATTTTTTTCCGATGAACTAGTTGGCCAAATTTTAAGACCCAATCCGGAAGTGAAAACATTTATTACAAATAAACAAGTTAATGCCTTTAGCTGCTGAAGTTCTTCAGCTTGAGGCTGCTTCCTTTTAAATGGGTCTTCTTAGTATAATATTCTAAGATGCATACTTTGAGTGACTGTAGTATAATGATGACATTGTAATTCAATCTTAAAATAAGAAAGAGCAAGAATGACAGACTCAGTTATACATAATGAATGGGGTTTTCTTCATATATAGTGGCACCTCTGGGTCCTCCATCAGAGATGACTCACGAGAATAATATGAAATGTTGTTGACAGACCTTTCTCATATGCAATTTCTCTCTTTACCTGTGTCAAGTTGGTGATTCCCAACAGGAAACAGATTGAGTCCAAGATATTGGATTTGCCACTACCATTCAACCCAGTTATGGCATTGAATAACGGGTCAAAGCCACGAATTTCCGTCCTCTGAGCATAGGACTTAAATCCTTCAAGAACAATTAATTTGATATACATCTTCTCTGTGTTCCTGAGGGACTGGGAAAAGTATTCCTCACAAGAGTATGAAGGAAGGTATCTGAATTATAATCCTATAGATTTCAAAGAGAAAAAAAAAAAAAAAAGCAAACGAATCATTGCGCACACCGAACAAGCAGATAAATGTGTGAGAAAATTAAAAGAACATATGCCTTTTACATCAAAAAGATTATGCATTTATAAACGGAAAATTCCGAGTGGACCCCAGATCCAGGAAGCATCCCAACAGATCGTGCACTTCGATATTTTTAAGCGACGTGACTCTACACAACGTTCATCACGACCTGTGTATGAAGACCCTGGGTTCTCCAAAAGCCAGGCGTGAGTCCACCAGCCGACGAAGGAAAGGGGAAGGCCTTGACCTTTCAGACCACGGCAGAAGGGGACCCTCCCGTTCCATCCCGCAGGGCTGCCACCCGCTCGGCGCCACCGCACCGGACGGCCGCGGCCCAGGGAAACGCCAGCCTCGGCTCTGAGGCGCCATGAACACCGGCAGCCCCATCCCTGTCCCTGCCCGCCGTGGCATACCCCCCCCCCCCCAAATCTCGCCGCCGGCACCGCGGCTCCCCACAGCCCCACCAGTGCCCCATGACGAGACAGCCCTCGCTGCCGGCTCGGAGCCAGCCGGGCCACGCTCACCGGCCGCTGGCGGCCCCGTCCCTGAGCCGCAGCGCCTCACCGCCGGCGCTGCTCCCGGTTGCCCGCAACGATTGAATTTTGGCGCCGAGCGTCAGCGGCCGTTAGAGGAGGTGCCTGATGGCGGCTGCCCCGGCGCTGCCTGCTTCCGGCGGCCCACCTCCTGGACCGGAGGGGCCAACTTCGCTCCGCATTCCTTCTCAGAGGAGGGGCGAGCACGTCCGTAACACAGGCCCTCGGCCTAAGGGAACGGCGGGCAGGGCACCTTCAGGTCAGGCGAGCGCAGCGGGCGGGCGATGCGGACAAAGAAGGCCCCCGCCTGACAGGCGGAGAGGGGCGGAGCGGGAGGGGACGGGACGGGACGGGACGGGAGGAAAATGGCGGGTTGGATCCCTGTGAGTGAGGGGAGTTGTCGCTATGCGACTGCAGCCCCTAAGAGAGGAGGAAATGGCGAGTCTTGCTCCCCTGAGGAGTTGCAGCAATGGGACCGCGGCCTCTGAGAGAGGAGGAAATGGCGGGTCTTGCTCCTCTGAGGAGCTGCTGCAATGGGACCGTGGTCTCTGAGAGAGCAGGAAATGGCGGATCGTACTCCCGTGAGGGAAGGGAGCTGCGGCTGTGAGACCGTGGTCCCTTGAGAGAGGAGAGACGGGGGTGGGTGAGAAGGTGCTTGAATATTAGTGTGGGGTTATATGGGGGGTCGGAGGAGCTTGGGTGTTAACTCCAGGCTACGGCGGGAAATGTCTTTGTACCGCCCATAAATTATATTAAAATTAAGAAAATGCAGTCTATAATTCATCTCCTACCACCCCTTTCCCTCCCTCCCTGCAGGAGGTTGCATCAGTGACCTTTTTATATCTGATTCTTTGCTGTGTTTATGCAGCTTTATTTGCTTATGTGTTTTTCATGCAAATAGCCATTCTTCTGTCAGTCTAAAGCAGGTACAGATTTTCTTGTCCCAGTCAATAGCACCCAAGATCCACTAGTGTAGGTTATGGCTCAATTTCCTGCAGAATTGGGGACCAGAGGCAAATCCCGTCAGTTGTTCAGATTTGACCAGCACATTGAAATTCACTAATCTTGTCAGTTTGGGAAGGGAAGCAAGAACAAAGGTTAAACACCAGATCAAATATTAAGCAAGTGATTTAGAAATTCTGACCTTCCTTCTGTCAGATAACTAAGACTAAAGCACATTTCAAATCTAGGCAAATTGAGTACGCACTAGATGTTGTTTCTTCCGTGGTGCTACTGCAGTCTCCTTGTGGGCTAGGAGGTTTGTATCTGTTTGAGTCTATATCCCTCATGAGCTGATACTCCCATTAAGGTTTACAGTGCTTGAAAAGAAGGGTCCTGGAGCAGAAAGTGAGACCCTCTGTTCACTTTCACGTGGAATATAACAGTACAGTGCTGTGCTGAGCTGATGTGCACTGTGGGAGTGGTGAGGTCCTCATGTCCCTTTTGCCAGATGCTGTCTAAAGCAGTGATGTAACGTGCTGATCATTGCTGTGCTCTTCCACCCTTCTGCTGCAGTTCCTTAGGCTCTCATTGACTTCCCTCTTCTTTTATTTTTTCTCCTTTCCCGGTATCTTTTAATGTATCCCTCCTAGCCTCCTTAATGATGTATTGGAGAGGTAACAGATAACAGGTGTATCTTGTGTATGAGAGGTGGGCTGAAGCATCAAAGTTTCCTTCTTGAGGGAGAAGCTGGTTGTGTATATTGCGAGCAGGAACTCATTCATCAATCTACCCTTGTAATACTGCAAAAATTCAGGAGAGGGCCTCAGAAGGGTTGCTGGTGCTTGAGAGTATCTTTGTAACTTCCCCTCTGAGCACACAGGGCTGTCATACTGCACTACACTGCAAAAGACAGGGTTGCTTAACCTTTGTAGAGGTTGGTAATGAGAAATGAGGGAAGGAGCAACCAACAGACAGGTTTAGCTTAAGATTGCTGCCTGAAATTTCTTACCGTTTTCCCCTAAAACAATATTACTTGCTTGGTTTAGTCAAAAGTTTAGGGTTTTGTTTAAATGGAGTTTTCTAGAAATATAAGCTTAATGGAGCTTTTAGTTTTCTTTGGCAGCTGTAAAGTCAGGCAAATGGAACATTTCTCCCTCTAGTGCAGTAACAGGGATCTCCCTGCAAATACAAGCGGCGAAACTGCGCTGCAACGTGTCTCAACAGCTTTGGTGAAATTTTGCCTTTACTGATGTTGCAGCATGTGCTTGGGACTGTATCTACTTGGGACATTTAATCAAAGGAAAACATAGAAAGCGCTTGAAAAAAGTTTAAGAGCACCCCGCAGTGACCAGGGAATTGCAGCTGGCTCTTTGAGAAGCTTTGACTTGGTTTGTCAGCCCAAGTCATCTGCAGTGTCTCTCTTCCCATCTGTTGGATTCTTTCTTATTCTTTCTTATCAGGTGTACTACTTAAGATTCTCATTGTATGTGCAGTTTCTGAGAGCTGAAGGGCAGCTGACACGTTTCAATACAGGTCTTGGCTTCCCTTTTCCCCTCCCCGTGTGAACTTGCTCTGCAGGGCTGTTGAACCTCTGTTGGAATTGCAGCCTGGTAACAAAGTGGGAGAAAGCACAGTCTTTTTACCCAGTGATGACTACTCACCTCCAATTTTTGACCTCCTTCCAGGGCTTGATAGATTGCATAAAGAAGTGGAGTGGTAGCTTCACTGTTTCAGAATGCAGGGCCATGCTTGCTCAGATATTTGCAAGATAGCATCTACCAAGAGTACTGTGGGAGTGTTTTGCCTTTACCTTGCTTTTCACCACGGGAAAAAAATAATTTCTGAGAAAGCACTGTAATAGCTAAGCCAGAGAGTAGGAACAGGTAATTTTTGCAAAGATATACAGGCATTTAGGATTTAAAGCCATATTAACTTACAGGTAATTGGCAATCCTTTGGTGTATGGAGAATCCTGAGGTAGCCTCTGGATTATGACTCCTTTGGAGTTTCTACTGCCAAGAACTCTTTTTAAGTTTGTTTGTTTGTTTTTTAAAGTATTTAGAAAGTCCTTTATGCTGGTGCCTCGCAGATTTCTGTGAAAGGCTGAGGAGACTGTGTAAATTGAATCTGGAGGAAGGGACTAGATGAGATGATCTCCTGAGCAGCTTTGCTGTGATGGTGGATTTTTCTTCAGCACTGATCCAGGAACTAATTATGTCTGAGAGATATATTTCACTCAGCATTTAATCATACTCTTTTCTTCCAATGTAGCTAGGAGCATAACTGTTCCTGCTTCAGAATGGAGATAAAAGAAAACTAGTATCACAGACATATCTATACATTAATTGTAACTGGCAGCAAGATGAACTCTTAAGCTAAACTCCAATTTGAACTGAACTTACTTGTAACTGATAGGCTTCTAAGATGATTTTGTCCTGAAGGTTGGATTTGGACAATCCTGTGACAAAACCATACCACATGAGATACAAATGTTATTTTGGGGTTACATAAGGAAAGTAAATTTTGCTCTCTTGAGAGCTGTACTGCTTTCCTACTTAATGTGAAGATTACCAGATTTCAAGTATCGCCACCAGCTCCTCATCCTCCAGTCAAAATCTCTTGGTTTTTTAGGACTTACCTGTCTTCTCTTATTCTTGACCACTTCCAGTTTCTAGTATCTACTATGGGATCCAATCCCAGTTTCACCCTCTTTCTTCTTCTTTCCCATTTTCCCCTGAATTGTGAATCTCTTTCCCTGCACTGATTTTGGGGATTGAGCTGTGATAACCTGTGGGAACGTGCTTTGCTTGTAGCTCTGCCTATAGTTTGCACAAACTGCAATGTCTGAACACAGACTGGATCTTTACTTTCTTACCTATATTGTTAGTGCACAAAGTCAAGATTCCCCAATCCATTACTTCTTTCCTAAGTGTCTGATTTTATGGAAAAAGTTGATAGGGATTAATTTAAAAGCTTATTCTTTGACAATTCTTTGACAATTCTTTGACAGTAATGCTTTTACTGGACCCCACAAATGTTGCTCTTTATGCTTTATAGTTCTTTAACATGCTTAAGCAACATAGTCCTTACCAGTTCTTATCATGTTATATCTAAACATACAAACTAATTTTTTTTTAACCTGGAAATTTATTTGTGAATCCATTCATCAAGCGTATGTCTTTTGTCTGTTTTCTGTTTGTTTGGTTTGGGGCTTTTTGCATCACCAGGATCAGATGGGGAAAACAAAGGACAAAGAACCAAGAAAGGGCATGTTCCTGTACTCAGACTGAAGTGAAGAATCAAGTTGTTAAGAGATGGCAGTGGGAATGTAAAAGGCAGGGCTGGAGCCTTGAGGCACACAGAGGAAAGAGATTAAAAGCAGGGAGTCAGTATTGATGACTCACGGAGGTGAGAAAGGATGGGAGACAAAGCAGTTCTGAATCACTGTTGCTCCCCGGGGCTACAAATGGCACACCAGGCGTGACTGCCATCCCTTGTCCCTGTCATTCCTGGCTGAAGCACTTGGGTCCCCGTGTATGAACACAGGACACACTGCTGGGACAAACACCTCTTTGTGCTTTTGTGTGTTAGTGAGGGAGCGAGGTCAGTTTCTTGTTACCCAAAAAAGGGCTTATGTGGTCCTGTAAGCCCTTTTGCTGAGGGCTTACTCCAGTGTTGCAATATACTAAAATAATATAATTGATACCAAAGCAACAGCAGCAGTGGATGGAAATGCCAGAGGAGTTGACAAGGGAGTGCCACCTGCTGTTTCGTTTTTGTTTGTTTGTTTTTTAAGAAAAAAATGTTTAAGGTCAGATGACAATTGCTGCAGATAAGTTTCTTCATTCTTGTGACTGTATGTGGTATGTGGGGAGTGGTGGTTTTGGCTGCCACTTAGTGAATGCAGGATGATTTGACAGAAAGCTTGATGATACTTCTTTCATTTTGTGGAAGACCTACGTATCCTCATAGGATGTGACCAGGCTGTTCCAGTGTCTCACTACCCTCATAATGAAAAATTTCTTCCTAACATCTAATCTGAAGCTTCCAGCTTCCAGTTTGAAGCCATTCTCCCTCATCACCTCATACCTTTGTAAAAGTACCTGTAAAAATACCTCTCCAGCTTTCCTGTAGACATCCTTCAGGTACTGGAAAACTGCTGTAAGGTTCTCCCTGGAGAACCCTCACCAGAGCAGAGTAGAGGGGCAGAATCACCTCCCTCACCCTGCTGGCCACATTTCTTTTGATACAGCCCAGGTCATCACAGAAAGTTACTGAGTGCTGATGAGTTTATGGGTCTGGTCGCTTTTGTTTTCATCTAAGTAATGGAGAGGTTGCCCTGTTCTCCTCTTGCTTGTGTGTCTTTAAAAAGTTTTGTTTATGTTCTCAGTTCTCTAGTTAATACTTTTGTCTTCAAGTGTTTTGTAGTTGAATACGCCTCTATATTGGTCTCTTTACACTTTCCACCCTTCATATTCTGCTTGAATATTTTCACAAGATAAAAATCAAATCTGAAGATAGACAGTCCCTGGACAAAGTTCTCTGCCATGCCACATAACCTCATTGCAACACAGTTGAGGCAAAATGCCAAAGCTTGCTACTGTTCCTTAAGGTGGCTCTGCAATGCACAGAGGTTCCAGCATGCAGAGGCAGAGCCACAGAAGCTCTGATCCTTTGGTGCTTGCAGTGGGAATAGTGAAGGTGTCAGACCACTCAGCTTGGTATGGGTGTCCTTTGAGAGCCTGCAAGCATTTCACCATGTAAATGTCATGATAGTGTTCCCTTGTGATAGTGGTGTATATAGATTATTCGCTGTGTTAAATGACGGATTGAACAGTGAATTTTTTATTCATTTTTAGTTAGATATTTTTTCCTCAGTGGCAGAACTCTTAAGAGGGCAGGGCTGGTAAAAAGTGATATGAAGAAACTCCTGCTGCAGAGCTATCCCTGTAGCCTCAGTCTCCAGACTAGAGTATTTTGTAGTTTCTAGGACTGGAGGTTTTGTGTAGTTAGCTTGGCATATTGCAGAGCATTCTTGTGCAATTGGGCGTTGAATTGGAATGGCCTGTAAGGATGATCTCAAATCTTAATAGGAGAAAGGTTAGGTGTGTCCCGTGCCAGATTTACTGAGGGTTTACTCTCGCTCCTGAGGAAGTGGACTGAGGGCGGTACCTTCTCTGTTGATAAAAGCAGATGTCTTTGCATTTCAGGAGGAGTGTGTAACTGAAGGAGTCCAGCCACCGAGGGAGTCGGGTGCAGAAGGTTATTGACTGGCCTTGTCAGCAGAAGACGTGATTTTCTACTTGCGTGCTCTAAGTATAAACTTTTCTTTCTTTGCCCATATTGATGCGCTTGCTTATAGGAATGAAAAGGGGGATGTAAGGGTAAAACAAATGCAAGTTGTTTGTTTGTTTCCATCTTGTATACAAAATGCTGGTGACAGTGTTTTCCCAGTTCCAAACCTTGAGCTCAGCAACTGGAGAAACATTTTCTTTCAGCATAGGGGGGATCACTGAAAGAGGTCTTTCTTACCTTTGTATTTCCCACTTGTGCTTTCCTTCAAGCAGAAGGACAACACAGCAGGGCACAAGAAATCAAGAAAGTTCTTGGAATGCGTTGATGATAACTTTCTTCTTCAAATGATCAAGGAGCCAACAAGGAAAGGAACCATGCTGGACCTTGGCCTTATTAAAAAGGAGAGGATGGTGGGGAATATCAAGCTCAAGGGTAGCCTTGGCTGCAGTGATCATGAAATGGTGAAGTTCAAGATTCATCTGGTGGCAAGGAGGGTGTGCAGCAAGCTCGCTACCCTGGACTTCAAAAGAGTTTGGAGACTTTGGTCTCCTGAGAGATCTGACTGAGAGGATAGTGTGCGAAAAAGAACTGGAGGGGAGAGGGGCCCAGGAGGGCTGGTTGGTTTTCAAGGATTGCCTCCTCCAAGCTCAGGAGAGGTGCATTCCAAAAAAGAAGTTGGGCAAAATAGCCAGTGTGGATGAAAAAGGCACTTCTGGACAAGCTCAGGACCAAAAAGGAGGCCTATAGAGGGTGGAAGTGGGGACGGGTAGAATGGACAGAATACAGAGAAAAGCTCCAAGTGGTCAGGAATGAGATCAGGCAACTGAAAGCCCAGGTAGAACTAAATCTAGCCAAGAATATCATAGATAATAAGAACAACTTCTACAGCTATGTCAGGAAGAAAGGCAAGCATAGGGAAGTTGTGGGCCCTCCCTGGAAGGAATCAGGAGTCCTGGCCACACAGGATTTAGATAAGGCTGAGCTACTGAACCATTTCTTTTCTTCAGTGGAAAGGGCTCAAACCACACTGCCCAAGTCACGGAAAGCAAAAACAAGGGCTCTGCAAATGAAGAACTGCTCCCAGTATGAGAAGATCAGGTTCAAGACCTCTTAAGGAACCTGAAGGTTCATAAGTCCATGGGACCTGACAAAATCCATCCATGGGTCCTGAGGGAGCTGGTGGATGAAGTTGCTAAGCCACTTTCCATCATATTTAAGAAATTGTGGCAGTCTGGCAAAGTTCCTGCAAACTGGAAAAAGGGGACATAACCCTGATAGTCAAAAAAGGAAAAAAAGAAGACCCCAGAAACTATAGGCCAGTCAGTCTCACCTCCCTGTGCCTGGCAGACTATGGAGCAGATCCTCCTGGAATCTCTGCTAAGGCACACGGAAAATCAGGAGGTGATTGGAGACAGCCAGCATGGCTTCACCAAGGGTAAATCATGCCTGACAAATTTAGTGGCCTTTTATGATACTGCCACACACTTGGTGGACAAGGGCAGAGCAACAGATGTCATCTACCTGGACTTGTGCAAAGCGTTCGACACTGTTCTGCATGACATCCTGGTCTCAAAATTGGAAAGTCATGGATTCGATGGATAGACCACTTGGTGGGTAAGGAGCTGGCTGGATGGCTGCACTCAAAAGGTTGTGGTCAATGGCTTAATGTCACGTTGGTGGCCAGTGATGAGTGGTGCTCCTCAGGGGTCGGTACTGGGACCAATGCTGTTCAACATCTTTTTTGGAGACATGGACAGTGAGGTAGAGTGTACCCTCAGCAAGTTTGCCAATGACACCAAACTCGGTGGTGTGGTTGTCATGCTGAAGGGAAGGGATGCCATCCAGAGGGACGTGGACAGGCTTGAGAGGTGCACTCGTACAAATTGCATGAAGTTTAACCAAACCAAGTGCAAGGTCCTGCACCTGGGACGTGACAGGACAAATACAGGTTGGGCAAAGAATGGCTGGAGAGCAGCCCTGAGGAGAAGGACTTGGAGGTGTTGGTGGATGAGAAGCTTAACATGAACAGACATATGCACTGGCAGCCCAGAAAGCCAACTGTATCCTGGGGTATCAAGAGAAGTGTGGCCAGCACGTCACGGGAGGTGATTCTCCCCCTCTACTCAGCACTCATGAGACCCCACCTGGAGAACTGCATCCAGCTTTGGAATCCTCAGTACAGGAAGGACATGGATCTGTTGTAACGGGTCCATGGAGGGCCACAAAGATGATCAGAGGGCTGAAGCACCTACCCTATGAGGACAGGCTGAGAGAGCTGGGGTTGTTCAGCCTGGAGAAGAGAAGGCTCCAGGGAGACCTTATAGCGGCCTTCCAATATCTGAAGGGAGCCTACAGAGAGTCAGAGAGGGACTACTTTTGTGTAGTGACAGGACAAGGGGTAATGGTTTCAAATTGGAAGAGGGGATTAGATACTAGAGAGAAATTCTTCCCTGTGAGGGTGGTGAGACACTGGAACAGGTTGCCCAGGGAGGTTGTGGATGCCCCATCCCTGGAGGTGTTCAAGGCCAGGCTGGATGGGGCTTTGAGCAACCTGCTGTAGAGGGAGGTGTCCCTGCCCATGGCAGGTGGGTTGGAACTGGATGATCTCTAAAGTGCCTTCCAACCCAAACCATTCTATGATTCAAGCTTGTAAAAGTTTAGGTTTGGTACACACATCATGCAATCAGGGCAAAAGAGTGAGTTAAATGTTTTATATTTTTTCCTTCCAGAATTTTTTTTTCTCTTTAACTGGTAGAATTTCTCTCTTTGATTTCTTTAGGGTGGGAGCTGTACATCTTGCTGGGGCTGACTTCCTACACCAGCACTTGCTGACAGGAGGTTGCAGGGTAGCTTAGGCAATGAGGGGACTTGACAGATGTTTTCTCGATCCTGTGATATTGCCACAGGATGCAAGCAAAGGCTGTCCTGTGTGATGGCACTTTATCAAGCTACTGCTCTGCTTCATAAAGTCTAAACTAGCCCCATAAGCAGCCCAGCACCGTTGGGCATCCCTTTAACAGGAGCTCTTTGGCTGTGCTGTTTGTTGTGCAGGATGGTGACTGCCAAGGTGTGGGTTCTGAAGAAACATTTTGAGGGATTCCCCAAAACCAGTGACTTCGACCTGAAAAAGATAGAGCTGCCAAACATAAAGGATGGAGGTAAGTAGAGTGCCACATCTTTCTCTCTTTCTGTTTTGGTTTTTTTTTTGGGAGGTTGTCTGGTTGCAGATGAATGACACTACATCTGTCTGTTTCTCTGACTTGGATTTTCAAAAATGCATTGGCTTAGGAGAGAAGGGTGATTGCTCATGAATACGTGTGTTGATGGGTTTTAAGACATGGTACATTCTGATAATACTCTTAGAAACAATGGCTGAGCTCTTCTAACTCCAGCATACAGCAGCTGTGGCATGTCTTTCAGCCTCACACTGGTACTTCCATAGCATTCAGCTACACAAATTTAATGCCTGTGGGTATTTAAGAAAAAAAATTTCTTCTTACCCATTTTAATCCATACAGCAAGAAAAGGCGTAACTTCATACTAGAGTAACACTTTTAAAGGAGATAGCCTTTCTTGTTCTGTTACATGGCCCCGATTATTCTTCCTGCTCACTCTAATGGGAAAATATTTAAATATGAATAAATGTCTAGCTTGTACTAGCTAGCATAGGGAATGAAAAGTATTATAAGGTGGAGATGAACAGCTAAAACTGCTGTGTGAATGAGAATTTAAATTAAAATTTTTTAACTGTATTTCACAAGAACTAATGTCACTAGAGAGAGTAACATGGATTAGGCGACCTAGAAAAGATAGACTAATGCTTTCTGTTTAAGGCAGCAAAGTAGTGTTTGGATTTGACCTGTGCCAAGGTTTCTTACCACCCTCTGCTGGCTGAATCATGGGAAGGAATTTTATATCTGGATTGAAGGTAAGGTAGTGTTTTGCCTCAGGGGTTTGGCCTGTTGAACATCTGAGACAGGAGGCAGATAAAAAAAAAAAGTGGCTGAAAATAAGCTAGCCTGCTAAAGAGACAGTACAGAAACTGTCTTTTGTACCAGCACAGCAATAATCCAGACAAAGTTAATGAACGTAGTAGTTGTTTCTGGTAATTTTCCCCAAAAGGATGATGGGATATGGGGTTTTTGAGCTGTCAGGAATTACTATAGCTTTTATTGAAAGGCTGAATTGTGGAAACTCTGCTGCACTGCTTAATGCCCAGGAATTTGCTTTGTGTTTTGTTTCAGAATTGCTGCTTGAATCGGTGTTTCTCAGTCTTGATCCTTACATGAGGTACAGCTTTTTTTTTTTTTTTTCTTTCAAATTGCTGCCTAATATATCTTATTTGATCTCACACTTAAAACTCAGAAGAACATGTACTGGAAGCTTCCCCTGTTGCCACAGTCCCAGATGCCTTTGTCAGCTTTTTATAAAATGTGTATAAATTACAAGACTCCCAATGTGGAGCTGTGTCAGATTGAGCCAGACATTTGAATAATGATGCTGCAGCCTTACACTTTTCTCAGACTGCTGCTGCTCCTTGCCGTGTCTCTTCCTCTGGAATGCAATGGGCTCAAATGTGATTGTAGCCCTGCTGCAGTAGCTGTTCCACTTATCTTAGCAATCTGTACTTTAAGCAGGGAGTTGCTCACATGCCCATGTTAATAGGTAGCAGTTCAAGTACAGGGGGACTGAGCAGTTTGAAGGCAAGCCCTAGTGTCAGAGGTAGTTCTTCAGAGCCTCTGCCTTCTTGTAGTGGTGGACCATGCTGGGAAGATTAATGCTATTGTGTCCCCAACACTCTAGCCCAGTATTTGGTCAAGATGCTCAAGTAGCTGGCTATGAACCACATCCAGTTATGTCATTACAGTGACAAGCTCTTTACAATCTGTTCAGCATCACTGCTTAGGCTCTCTTCATGTGTCAGTAGCTACTACTTCATGGTGCATCTGGAACATTAAATTTGCTTACAGTAAGCCATCTCTCTGCCTATGTTACAGACCTTACAGCCAAAGGGACATGAAGGAAGGGGACATAATGATAGGCACACAGGTTGCCAGGTAAGATCTTTGGTTCTTGTTATCTATATACATGGCAGATCTTAAAGGAATGTATTGATATTAAGTATTCTTGACATGTGTGTACATACTTCTGCAATTGTATTCTTATTTGTAACTGATTGGTATGTGGTTTTCCTCTAAGAACCAGTTTTGCCTTCCTGTAGAGCATTTATCCCTCTGATGTCTCTGATGTGATCTATGTGTTATTTCTGTTTTCAAGGGAAGCTTTTACAAGCAGAGGCATGAAGGACCAACCATTGTAGTTGTCATAAGTATCAATGTCATGTTTTAAAATCTGATGTGCTAGTAATTGCATGCTGGAAACCATGCATGCTATCTACTTCAGCTCAGAATACCTCAGCATTACCTAAGATACAGGTCTTGATGTAGCCAAAGGGTTATCTAACCATAAGTCCATCCTTTCCCAAGCTTGTGGTAATTAAGCTACAAAAATGTTTCCCTTTGTCAGTTTGCTCCTGCTGTGCTGCCTCCAAGTTGCTGCCCAGGAGCAGCTGTGGCCTTTGACACTTGTGTTTCTCTGCAGGAACACTGAGGGCTGGCATAAATTAAAAACCAAGTCTGCTGACCAGACTGTTTTCAGTATATCAAAGCTGCTTATCTACCCCTTCCCAACATAGTTTTCCTGTTGGGCTAAGAAAGTTGAATTTTCATTTGATGTAGAGGTACCACAAGGATGAACTTCTCCCTGTTCCTAGATACTGCTTTCTCTCTGCTTTTTTACCCCAAGATGTTCCATCTTCAGGATCTTCAACTTTTAAATGAGGTGTAGGTTGTCTGAGAAGGGAACTGCTTGTTACAGCCTATCTGTCCTTCTTGCTTTTCCAGTCTTTAATCCCAATAAGACACTGGGAGACACTTTCCTGCCTCTTAACTCACAGAAGTCTAGTCTAAATTCAGACCAGACTGGTGCTAGTCAAACAAAAGTTGGCATCCATGTGGGAGCATTGGATTTGTTGTGAGCAGCACTAGTCTAGAATCATCTCGCCCCTGGTGCTGAGAGAGAGATTATAGACATTTCAGGAAAGACATCAGAAGCCTACAACATCAGCACATATGGGCTAAATGTCCTGATGTGAAATATTTCTTTTCTTCTGCATCACAGGGCAATCAGGAGTAAAGAAGGGAAGAGACAGCAATGATTTATTTGATTTATTTCTGTCACAGTAATATTTTCTTTTTTCTTTATTTTTTTTTTTCCTTTTCCTTCTTTTAAACAGGATTGTAGAAAGCAAGAATCCTGCTTTCAGAGTGGGTGCCTTTGTTGTGGGTAGAAGTGGCTGGAGAACTCATTTTATCTCTGATGGGAAAGACCTACAACTCCTTCCTTCTAATTGGCCGGAATCCCTCCCCAAATCTCTGGCTCTTGGGACAGTTGGCATGCCAGGGTGAGTTTTGAGATCCAGGAGCAACTATCCCCTGGATTTTTGCTATGCAGGATGTTTCCACCTATCTGTATGACCTTTTTTCTCTTGTCTTATTCTACCATTATGTTGTCTGCTCTCTCTGGTAAAAAGCATGTGTTCTTCTGGATGCCCTTACCCTATAGAGGGCCTGAAGTTTGGCCCATCCTCTAGATCAGAGTAGACTTGCATTGGACATTATGGTGCCTCGCCTTGAAGAGTTATAATAAGGTAGGAAGAGGATCCAGGAGGGGCTGGAAAGAATCCAGTTCAATTTGAATTAATCTCAGTGGAAAGACTCAAACTTCAGTGGCAGCTGAACTAGTCTGCTTTTGCCATTGGGCTCTTCTGCTATCATCACATTTCCAGAATTGCCTCCAAAATGGCAAAAGACAGCTGTCATATCATGCACCAAAATAGAGATCCTTTAAATTGCACTGCAGCAGACAGAACTGCTGTGCTTCAGAGTCTGTGTTCACTACTGTAGTTTCTCAGTCATCTTCTCATATTTCTTCTCTCTTTCTTCGTAGTTTGTATGGGAGATCAGGACTTGGTCAATCCTGTTGGCACAGAAGGCTTTCAAAATTATGATAACATTGTGTGTGATGCAGAACTCAGATTTCAGTTTGACGTCAGGCAAGATGCATGTTTTTCCGGACAGCTGCTCAGCAAATTCAGTTCATCCTTTCAGTTTGGACCAAGTGTGAAGCTCCAAGCTTGAATTTAGAAGCTAGAAGAAAAGTTTTTTTGGAATTCTGGGCCAGTTGATCACATTTCTTCAGAAAATTCACAGAGCCTGATATTATTCAGTATTTATGTGATCAGCAGAACATGCTTGAGCTAAACTTTTCTACAGATTATTCATGCAGTGGCCATAGCTCTGCACAGTAGTCCTCAGGGGCAGTGTGCCCATCAGTCAGCAAGGTTTTGCCACCATTTTTCCTTTTTCTGCCAGGCTTGATGAATGATAAGTATTATTGAATCTGTGCCTCAATCTGGTAGATACCAGCTGCCTACTGAACTCTGTCTAGCTTGGATTTACTCTTTTCTGGCATGTAATTGAGTTGTTGCCTTACTGAGTTACCTCTCTGTTCTGTGTTGTGAAAACTTTTGCCACATCATCCTTTTTCACAGTAGTGTGTCTGTATGTGTTCTAGAATGGCTGTAAAAAAGCCAAGTTAAGAAGTTTGGATTAATTTTTGTATTTCATAAAGACTGATGAAAACTGAATCTTGTTCTAGTCGTGACAATATTTTGGTTCAATGTGGCCAAGTCACCTCTCTGTGTAAGGTGACTTTTATTCCTCCCTGAACACTCTCTTTTTCTTCACAGCCTCACTGCGTATTTTGGCCTGCTGGAGGTCTGCAAGATGAAGCCAGGAGAAACGGTGCTGGTTAATGCTGCAGCTGGTGCAGTGGGCTCTGTGGTGGGGCAGCTTGCTAAGATTGGGGTGAGTGGCTTGAACTGCTCATACTTGCTTCTCAGAAGGCTCACCTAAGACACAGGGCAACAAGGCCATGAATGAGCAGGAGGGCACCATCCCTGAAGGCATGCCTATAGTAAGGTCTTGAGATGCTCCTGAAGATGCAGCAAAGCTAGTTAAATGTTTCCTAGAGCTCAAGAACATGTATGGTGACAACAACCTGACTTTAAGGGTGAGCCCTCCAGCCAGCACTCGAGTGTCAGACTGTCATGTGAGGGGATGTTTAAAAATGTTTTTCTCCTTTCCTTGCAGGGTTGCAAAGTGGTTGGCTGTGCTGGCTCAGATGACAAAGTTGCCTTTCTGAAAGAAATAGGCTTTGATGAAGCCTTTAATTATAAGACTGTCACGTCTTTGGATGAAGCACTGCGTAAAGCCTCTCCTGATGGCTATGACTGTTTCTTTGACAATGTGAGTTCAGAAAGAGGGCTTTGCCCTGAACACACCGTCATTTTCCTTGAACTGTAGTAGGAACTCAATATTGTATAGATCTAATTGAAGACTACACCAGGAACTCGATATTGAATTCCATCTAATTGAGAAATGATCTCCCTAGGAGCTTATTGCTTTCCTGTTCCCTTCTCATGTTTATTTCTGCAGCTGATTTTGGTCAGTAACAGAAAGAACTAAGACCAAAGGGCAAAGCTAGGTGGTTGGCAGTGTTTGCAACTGGAGATAAAGAAGCTTATCTTCACTCTCTGGAAAGTATGGCATATCTTGGGGATTGAGGGTCACAGTGAACATTTAACTTACGCTGAACAGGGAGAGCTCCAGTCCATTCCTGGCCCTGCATTCGATCAGTTCTCCACTGTTACTGGAAGGGGAGCAAGTGTGGATGGCCCCATGTTACATGGTCAAGGTGGCTACACCAGTATCTATAAGCAAAAAAAAAGTTGCAAGGCCCACTTGTAAAATTGCTGGAGTGGCACGTAGAAGGTTTCTGACCTCTTCCAAGTACAGTTGGAATGGGGGCTGTGAACTGCTCTCAATAGGCTGTGTGAAAGTGACCATCTTGTTTTGGTGGCTAAGAGAGTTTAACAGTATGGATGCAGTCAAACCATGTCAGGTCACTCTCAAAAGAGAACAAGCCCTGTTTTTTGTAATTTCTTAGTGTAGCTAACATATGTATTATACCTGATACAATACCTGGCACAGGAGTATTAGTTGAAATACTAACCTAAAGCTCCCTGGCTAGTGATCTGCTTTCAAGGGCAGCCATCATCACCACTTCAGTATGTCTTTCTCTCAGTAGTCAGTCCACCAATCCAGGAATGATGGCACTGTTGTGTGTGGATTGCAATGCACACACCTTGCCCTGGCAATCGATGGGGATGCTGCTGTGTCAGGACCTCCAGTTTGCTTTGTCTCACCCTTACAATTTCATGCCCTGTGCTGATAAGGTCCTAAGTAGCTTCTGTGGTCACGTTCATTCCCTTCTCTCTCACTTCCAACTTTTGTGCAGAGCTCTCCCCAGCAATAAATTTTCTTACAGCTTTTCTGCATTAAGGGCTTCTTAGCACAGCACATCCTTATTTGAGAGAGCAGAATCATTAAGTAAAAACTTGACATCACTATGATGTGTAGAGGTAAAAGTACAGACTGGTGTGGGGGAAAAGCAGAGGTGGTGCTTCCTAGTGCCCATAGATATTCCCTTTAGGAAGAGGGATCTAAGGGCAAGTCCTGCTGAATGCTTCCAAACCAAGCTTTGTGAAGCGTATTTGGAATGAAAAACAATTCCCTGCATTCATCACTAATTTTTAGAAGAGTGAGATGGAGTTCTTATAGGTGTTGGCCAGGTGTAAGGGTTTCTGCAGCCACTGAGTCTTTGGAATAGTGGAACTCACTTTTCCACCCCTCAGTTGAATGTATTGGTGCAACAATGCAAGGTTGGCAGGTTTTGGCAGTCAGTGCTAAACAGTGGATTCTCTCTGATGCTGCACATGCTCTGGTTCTTGTAGGTGGGTGGAGAATTTACCAGTATTGCTATCAACCAGATGAAGAAATATGGAAGGATTGCAGTCTGTGGAGCCATCTCTCAGTACAACGACTCCGTGCCTCAGAAAGGTGTGGGCCAGCTTTCTTGTGTCTATTTCCTGGTGACAGCAGAGAGAAAGACATAATGGGAGTCTCATGAGATTTTATTGGTTGTTTCCATGTGCGATTGGAGTGTATGCTCGTGTGTACATTTGGGTAACTAATGGCTGTGACTGCACTCTCTGTGTTTACAGGCAGTTATCCCCCTTTGTGCACACTTGGATATTGGATGGAGAACATCAGCGGATTAGGAATGAAGGAGAGACTAAACTACTTAAAACAGGATTCACTAGGGCTCTAAGCAGATGCAGATCAGAAGAAGACAGGTGTGGTGGCATAGTGCCATTTACACAGTATGTACTTTTAGCTGAGTGAATGGATTTCCCTTGGGTTTTTAGATGAGGCAACTTAGGGTTTATTTTTCTGTAAGATTTCAGCTACTAGTGAAAAGTGGCTGAGATGAATTTTCATTTTCAATAGCATTAAGTTTTCCAAATTTGCCTTCTCAAAGAAATGAGGGATCTGAATTCTCTTTCACAACTGACTGGCTTTGGACTCCCAGATGACTTTAAAAATGAGACAAGCTTTTGAGTTTGGAGACACTATCACAGATTTTTATGATTGAGGGAACTGGTTTTTAATGTGTATAACTTATTTTGAAATTTAGCAAGAGCATGAGAGCTCGGCAGCTATCAAACAAGCTGTCAAAACAGCATTTCCAGGATTCATCTGAAGTCCCTTCGGTGAAGCTCAGGCCATTTTACTTCAAATGAAACTGTTTTCAGAAGTGTTGGGTTTTTAGTCCAACAGCCTTACAGGTCAGGCCTTTGTTTCCATGGGTGGCTGTTTTTCATGAATCTTTGATCTTTTGTCCTGGAAATCGTTTGGAAAAAAATAGCACAAGTGATTCAGTGGTCTTTACTGGCTAAAAGCTGTCTTTATGCATTGGGTCTTATTTTAAATAAAACTGATAGTGCAGGTTGTTTGAGGGTTGGTTTGTCTTGCAGGGCCTTACATTCAGCTTCCAATGATCTTCAAAGAGCTTCAAATGGAAGGGTTTATTGTGTCCCGCTGGAATAACCGCAGGGAGGAAGGTCTGAAGGCACTGCTAAAATGGGTCGTGGAGGTAAGGAAAGGAGGAGTTTCCTGTAAGGTGTACTCACACCATCCTCTTTGCAAGGGGCCTCTTGTCATAGCTGGTGAGGTGAGGTCCCAGCCTGATAGTTTTCTTCCACCTTAATTGATTTTTGAGCCTTTTGGGGACATAGTGAACATACCTGATCCCTTCTGCTTTGTTGAGACCTGCAGTGTGGACTTAGGTATATTCCAGAATACATGTAGGCTTTGAAAAGGGTGTTTGCAGGGTAATTCAAAACACTGCTGTGGCAACAAAGTTTCATATTCAGAGTAATTCCTCTGTTTCTCATTCAGAAGTCCCTTTCACTTGCAGTATGAAGAAGGGTTACCATTGTAGTGTGTGCTGAAATCACTGGTGAGAATGGATGTGTTTGTGGAATTGGGAGATGGATGTCAAAGGAACTTTAAAGGAAATTTCTTAGATTTTATTTTTCTAAATAGAGGCTGAGTTTAACACTTAGTTCATGGCTGTGAAAAACTTGTGAGTGTAAACAGTAAAGGCTAATAGGATCTAACTCTTACAAACATGAGGATTTGTGATGGCTCAACTTTTTATCGCTCAGATTTACAATTCCATACTTCCCCATGGGTAGAGACAGACCTGGCTTTGGGGAAATAAACACCTCCCTGTCCATTGTTTGAGGAACAAGTAGCACTAAACCTGTCCTGGTGTGTTTTTATAGGAGTGACTTTTGCTCCCCTGGTGGTGTCAGCTTATGTGTTTCAGATGAAACACACAAACTGGAGAAATTTTGGTTGCCATTGGTACAAACTAGGCAGCTGATGAATGAAAACTCAGCAATTTTCTTTTTTTTGCTTTTGACAGGGAAAAGTGAAATACCATGAACATGTCACTGAAGGATTTGAGAACATGCCAATGGCTTTCATTGGAATGTTAAAGGGAGAAAATCTTGGAAAAGCTGTTGTAAAAGTCTGAAGGTCACGTATTCCTGGGAGACTGACACAGGCGAATGTGATTCTGTTAAATGGTTTTGGCTGATTGAAAGGCATGTTTCAGTCTTTTCAGTCTTTATGCTGGAGGTTTGGTGATGATAACTTCTGTTAATAATTGGGCTAATAAGTGTAAGTATATGCCAGTTGCTTCGCTGCTGAAAAATTTGAGAATTCCTTCCCAAGGCTACACAATAAAAGCACCTTAAAACTGCTGAACATCATCAGAATTGTAACAGATAACAGATTTAATAGTACCTTGAACCTTCCTACAAGTTGGATTGTAGAAAGAAAAAGCTTTGCCAAAAGGTTTGTCAGCTGATGGCAAATCTGATGACTAATGTTTACCATTGATTTGGCCCAGAACTTGGCAAGAGGGATTTTTTTTTTTATAATCAATATCAGGAACAGGCTAACAACACCTGGGAGTTCACACCTTCCTCACTGTCTGCCTTTTTTTTAATTATTTTTTTACTTTCATCAGGAAACCTAGATCTCAGTTATTCTGAAGATGATGGAAAGAAAAAATAAATCTGTTAGTGGCTACTTTGCTTGTGTTTCTAGTTCTGTTTGTGGAATGCCTTCGTCTCCACTTTCTGTGGTTAACACAGAGTGGCTAAATAACACAAGCACTTATTTATCCCAGTGATATGGATAGGTCACTTGTTTCCTTAAGTAATTTGGCCATTAGTGTCCAAGCTTAAAGTTGACCTTGCCATGGCATTCACCGTGGCTCTTGTGGAAGATAAGATCAGTGTGCTTGCCCAAGCTGTGTTAAATTGGTGTCCAGAACCCACATGGTGCTACGCGAAGGAGACACACAAATTAGTAACAATAAATATCTTAGATGTATTGAAAAAGACAGAACAAGAAGCTGTTACTACAAAATACAGACAGGTATTGAAGGTGATAGTGATCCATATTTAATTCTTCCACTAGGGAAGAATTCTTAGTTAATTTTTAGGTCTCGTTATGGATCTGTGAAGAGGAATCCTAAGTGGCCTTAATATCTTTGCAGTGCCAGGAACGCTCTATCAACAAGAAGAGATCACTTAAGATATAGATGAACCGATATTTACTGATCAGACTGAACAAAAGACAGATCCTGAAATAAAGGTTGACTGGCCATTGGGGCAATAATGTATCTTGGCACAAGGAGGGGAGAGGTTCTGGTTGCTTTATAGAGTTTTCTAAGGAGAAAGAATTGCCAGTTTGCATTAGCTGCAGTGCTGTAGATTTCAGCCACCTCCTGTGAAAAATCTCTGGATTAATATGGTTGCACAGTATGGAAAATGGTAAACCAGAAAAGGGAATTTGTTGTCAGTAGGCTTCAGGTCCACATGTTGAGCTTCTCATCAACCAACACCTCAATCCATTCTCTGCCCAGCCTGTATTTGTGCTTGGGCTTGCCCCGACCCAGGTGCAGGACCTTGCACTTGGCTTGGGTGAACTTCATGAGGGTTATATGGGCCCACCTCTCAAGCTTGTCCAGGTCCTCTGGATTGCATCCCTTCCCTCCAGGGGATTGACCGCACCACACAGCTTGGTGTCATCAGCAAACTTGATGAGGGTGCACTCAATCCCACTGTCCATGTAACTACAAAGATGTTAAACAGCACTGGTCCCAGTACTGAATCCTGAGGAACACCTCAGGGTCGTCACTGGCTTCCACTTGGATGTTGAGCCGTTGACCACACACCCTTTGAGTGTGACCATCCAGCCAGTTCCTTATCCACAGAGTGGTCCATCCATCAAATCCATGTTTCCAATTTAGAGACCAGGATGTCATGTGGGACAGCGTCAAATGCTTTGCACAAGTCCAGGTAGATGATGTCAGTTGCTCTTCCCTTATCTACCAATGCTGTAATGCCATTGTAGAAGGCCACCAAATTTGTCAGGCATGATTTCCCCTTTGTGAAGCCATTTTGGCTGTCACAAATGACATCCTTATTTTCCATGTGCCTCAGCAGAGTTTCCAGGAGGATCTGCTCCATAATCGTGCTGGGCACAGAGGTGAGACTGACCAGCCAGTAGTTCCCTGGATCCTCCTTTATTCCCTTTTCAAAAATGGGAGTTATGTTTCCCCTTTTCATGTCAGCAGGAATGTCACTAGACTGCCATGCCTTCTCAAATGGGATGGAGAGTGGCTTTGCAACTTCATCCACCAGTTCCCTCAGTACCCATGGATGTATCTCGTCACATCCCATGGACTGTGCGCCTTCAGGTTCCTTAGATGGTCTCAAACCTGGTCTTTTCCTACAGTGGACAGTTTCTCACTCTTCCAGTCCTTGCCTTTGCCTTTTGCAATTTGGGTGGTGTGGTTACAGCCCTTCCCAGGGAAGAGAGGGGCAAAAAAGTCATTAACTACCTCGGCCTTCTCAATATCCTGGGTGATCCTCTGTTTCCTTCCAGAGAGGGCCCACATCTTCCCTAGTCTTTATCACTGATAGACATAAAGAAGCTTTTCTTGTTAACCCTTGATGTCCCTGGGCAAATTTAATTCTATCAGGGCTTTAACTTGCCTAGCCTGATCCCTGCAGGGACAGTATCTCTGTATTCCTCCCAGGCCATCTGCCCTTGCCTACACCCTCTGTAGGCCTCCTTTTTGTATTTGAGTTTGTCCAGGACCTCCTCATTCATCCATGTTGGGCTTTTGGTGTTTTTACCCAACTTCTACTTCATTGAGATCCATCACTCCTGAGCTTGGAGGAAGTGATCCCCGTTTTCTTGGGCTTGTTTTCCCTCCAGGGCTTTTTCCCTGCAGTACTCTACCAAGCATATCCCTGAGGTGGCCAAAGTCTGCTCTCCTGAAGCCCAGGTGCTAATGCCCATCAGAGAGCAAAGGTGCAGCAATGCGTTGCTGGGAGAGCCCCTTTCTGCCAATACATGACCACGTGTCCTTTGGGGCAGAGCACTGTCCCCCTGCCACCACCCTTCCTCCTAACATTGTCACTCTGCAGCTTAGCTTAAAGGCTTCCTAGGAAAGGTGACCTCTTGGTGGTCCCACTGGCTGTCTGAAGGTGTGCAAGGAATTGCCTGGGGCAAGGTCCTCCTTGGCACTGCAGCAGTCCTCCACTGAAAGGGGTGTCTGCTCTGCCCTGGGTGTGGTGCCCACTCCTCCATGGCCCTGCAGCTGGGGCCATCACCTCTGGGTCTCTTTCTCCAGCCCACATGGCCACAGCTGTTCCACTGCCTAGTTTATGCTTCACAAGTAGGCTTGGCAGTGGGATTTCTGAGGCCATTTAGGACCCTGATTCATTGAGGATCTAACGTATGAAAGCAAGAGGAAGAGTTCATTTAATAATCTCAAATGTAAACATCTGCAGGCTTCATCATCTGTTGGGTAAATAGCTCTTCATTTATAGAGAACATTATTTCCAGAGCAGTGGTTTAACTGCTCAAAGCTTGCTCATGCAGAACGAAACAGTCTCTCCATTAGAGGTGTTCCAGTTTAATAAATATTGCATGTCCTATTCTAACCTTCTATGTCCTATTTCTAACCAAATTCGAGGTGGTGCTGATGGCAATAACCTGCCTGAGCTCAGGACACAGTAGGGACCAGCCTTGAGGAGCTCAGCATGGCCTGTGGGCTGATGAAACCAAGGAGCTACTCCTGCTGAACTTCTCTCATGGTCCTCCAGGGTGGATGCCTACAAGAAGAGTCAGGACAACATGGCCCAACCGCAGCATCCATTCTCAAGTGAGCCCTGTTTCCTAGATGAATCAAATCCAACCCCAAACCCCCAGCACCTCTGATGGAGCCTGTATTGAGGTGAGCAAGGCCTATGACTGAGCACACCATGTCTGACAGGCAGATGGTGCCACCTGGATAGCTGAAAACCACTGCCCATGCCTTCTCCTACCACCTTAGAGATGCCACCATCACCCAGGCATCACTTCAGCTGGGAAAAGCACAACTCATGCCCACATCCAGTGTGTGTATAAATTTATGTATAAAGATGGATGGTCACTGCCATCTTGTGGAGATTTGAAGACAAAACTGTCACAGATTTGCCTTCACCAGCTGCAAGTAGAGATAAGGCTTCATCCATCTCCCACCCCTTCCTCAGCTTCTCTACCACCCTGGACCATCTCAGCTTTCCTTCTCCAGAGGGGGGAAAAAAACTGCATTTCATGTGGATGTGCTTCCCTGACACCTCCACAAGAGTCTCAAACTCTTGTAGTTGATCCTTATCCAATCTGGAGGCATCTGGCAAGCTATACTGCTCACACGAAACCCCCATGGAAAGTAAGGATGCAGCAGTGTGGTTCAACCTCTGCTCTTCTAAACCAAGTGGGCAGTACCCACTGCCCACAGGCAGATGTTTCCAAGGGAAGCTGCATCCCATGGACACCCACAGAGGAACCATCTCCCAGCAGGACTTCTGGCTTGTGGAGAAGAGCCCATGCCTGAAGCAGGTTTTCTGGTAGGATCCCTGTGAGGGATTCATAGTCATTCAGGAATGGAATACTGCAGTATCCCATGGAAGCCATGCTGCAGCATGGGGCATAGCAGAGAAAACAAGTTATGAAGTGGCTGCAACCAAAGAAGGGAGAGGTGGAGGAAGTTGTTTATAGATTTGTTCTGATTATCCTACTCCACTTAATTGTAATAAATTTATTTCCCCCGAGTCCCTTTTGCACGTGACTACGATTGCTGAATGATCTCCCACTGTTCTTCACTCCAGTCACAGAGTTCTTCTGTCATTTCCCCCCATCCTGCTGAAGAAGGGAGGGATCAGCGTGGCTAGGTGGGCACCTGGCAGACAGCCAAGGGCAACCCACCCATCGGTCTCTCCCATCCCTCACCAAAGGTCAGGGACCACCACTGCAAGAGTTTGGATCTCACCAGAACGTTCCTCCAGCTGTGGTGGCTGCAAGTTGAGCACATCACAGAGGAACTGCTATGGTCAAACAACACAAGTTATTTTTTGCCCTTTCTAGATGAGGGTAGTTTTGATGTATGAACAGTTAAGATTGAAACATTAGAATAATTACAAATGCTCTTGAGGGGAATCCTTTGGCATGGAATCCAAGTTGAACTTCACTGAGGTGAATGAAAGAATGAAAAGCAGATGGTTAACTGGAGCTGCGACAGGAGATGTAGGAGAGATTTGCGGGTGGTTAAAAAAAAAAAAATCTTTTCCCAAGTGCATGCCAGAAGTTTCAAAACTCATGGATGGAGTTAAGGAGAGTCACCACATCACTGCAATCCAATTGAGCACAGTCCCCTTGTCCACTGTCACCCCTTGACCCTCCCTTTCATGCTTAGTCCTCTCTCATTAAGCCTGGTCCTTCCAACCACATGTTGTAGTTACTGTGCTCAAGGAAGTACTTCTCCTGTTGGCCAGCCCACTGTATGAAAGTGAGACACAAACATCTTGCTCTACTGGTCTGAGAACAGCCAGGACACACATTCCAGCCATTTCACAGCCAAATGGAACAGACCAGTCACTACCTCAGGAGATAATTTCTCCCCAGCGCCCTCACTCTAAGAAGAAACCTTTATTTTTTGTTTCTTCTCTGACATGTACATCAAGTTTCTTCCAAACAAACATTCGAGTCAGGTGGCCACCTACCACTTCCCTTAAAAAGCATCTTTTCAGGATCAAAGTGGTCAGCTCTGTTTGTGCAAAGACACGATCAGAGTGCAATCAAGGAGTGACCCAGAGGCACTGCCACCTGGCATACAGGAATCCTGGTCCTGCTCCTCCTCATGGAAAAGCAGCAAAGCCACTTGCCCAGCCGCAGAGCTCTCCAGTGTGGTACTTGATGCCCATGTGGCAAGTCATGCAGCCCAGGTTTTAGCACAGCAGCTTGTACCCTTTATTTGCTCCATCCAGGCTTTGTCAAAGGCTGAAACCCCATGTTCTTGACTGTGGGAAAGCTTGGCCCAGTTCCCATGCTGAACTGGGGTACCTCCTCCCAGCAAGAGCACCATCCCTGTGGGAACCAAGACTTCTTACATGATCTAGGTACAACCATTAGCCATAGCCTTCCAACATCCATAACAACAAGGACCAACTTCAAAATCCTGGCATTTGAAGAGAGTAAGCTTGCTGATTCCCTTACAGGCAAAGTTCAAACATGCAGATTCTCACTGCATAATCCTCAAAGAGCCAGGCCTTTAAGGACACTTCCTTCCAAATGAGGCTATCCGGGTTATTTTTGTCACACTATGCCTACAGCCCACCATCAGTTCCATCACAAGAGTTATTCCAGCATTTCTGATCTTTCCCAATCCTACCTTGAATTTAGAGTCACTCCTTTCTCACCTGGGTCTTCCCAGGCTATTGCAGAGTGGCATCACATCACGGGACTCCCTATCCTATCAAGTCCAATTCAGCCCAGGCAGCATTTCCCTTTAACTGCACCCTTTGCACCTGTTAATAACCTGGTATGGCCTCACCCCACAGCAGAAATACTATGTTGCAGGACATCTCCATACCTTCTTTATTGTTAAGGATGATGCTGGATTTTAGAAGCTCATACTGAACTTCCCCAGGACCTTCTTGCTCCCAGCTAGTGCCCAGAGGGAATAAGCAAGCCACCCAGGAACTGCTTTCAGAAGCAGTGTTTGTTTCCAGATGGTGTCTCGCTCCAGCAACATTTTATTCTCACCCTACAAGTCCATCCGTGTCCACTCGGGGTAGGTGTTTCCCACTGGCTGGTGTGACAGACTGCCACCACACAGCTGTGCTCCTCAGTCAAACATCCAGAGCTTACACACAAGAAGATCCGTGATGGCTCATCCTCAACTAAAGGGTGTGGTCACTCCCTGGACTAGAAAAATCTTGTTTCAAACAGGGCACACACGAGGCAAGGCCGTGCTCCACAGCCAGGAAACTCACGCATACTTGTGAGATGAGTGTAAGGCTGAGTCACACACGACCAAAGGCTCGCTCCTTCCACGCTGTCTGCACACCCAGCAGGAAGTCCTGCTTTTTCACCAGCAGTACACGGTGAACAGCACAGCTCACCCAGCACCGGGCATCGCTGATGGCTACACCCTGATACCTTCACTGAATTCTTACCCGGGACAACACCCACGCCAGCAAGAAAGATGGTTTGATACGGTGGCAAAAGGCAGCAGTTCTTAGTGGCTGAAGAGTGTGCAGAGGCTGGCAGGTCAGCATTAATGGGGACAAGGTTTGGAGGAATGCACAGTCCGGTATGTTCTAAGAACGCAACAGCACAGTTAGTGAAAAGAAGAATGCATAAATCAATCTAAATTATCCCAGGTTTAAGGCACTACAAGTTTTACCTCTTCAGTCATTTGCTCCAGACCACTGCCTAGGAACAAAGCAGATCAACTCAGAGACTGAATGTTCTCTGCTAACAGAACCAGAAGGTACACCAATGGTGAGGCAAAACAGCAGCAGATCCAAGCCCCACCTTACATTTCCATGGTAAAATTGGTATTATGTTCTTGGTTATAAAGACCACTGGCTGGTGGCAGTCTGTCACACCAGCCAGTGGGAAGACTTGGTTATAAATCAAGTCTTAGCTTCAAATACTAAATTAAAGCTTGACAGTTTTTAGAAGAATCTAAAAAAAAAAGAAAGAATAAAAGAAAGAGAGCCTACCCTACTCAGTCACCACACCCTACCTCTCCTAAACTCCTTTTCCTGTATCTGCAAGTCATATTGATGATTACACTCAGATTAAAGCCTAGTGACTGTCACCCCAGTAAGGTGGCAGCAGACTCCCAAATCTATCCCGCGCAATACAACTTTCCATCCCCAATAACAGATCAGAGTGCATTTTTCAAGTCTTTCTCTCCAGACACAAGTACTCCTTTTAAGACAGCAAAAACTGACACTTTGGTGACATTACAAAATTCCTCACATTTTTGTTCAATCACAGGGCAATATCCAAAAGTGAAGAATTTGCACTTTATTGTACTCTTTTACATAGGTTAAGTAATGGAAATATCCCCTTGGTCTAGCTAGCTTGTTTAGCTTTATTGTGAAGTAGAAAAGAAACAGGCTATAACTTAGCCTAAGCAGTCATGCTTCAACGTCTTCATGGCTGGAGATTAGACTAGACTTTTAATGGTCTCCTCCAGTTTCTCTTTATTGGCCCCAGAGAACTCCTGCACCTGTAAAGAGAGATTAGGTTTTTAGAACCACTGCTTCGTAACATCAGTTGCATAGCATCAAGACACAAACACAGCTATTCACCTCTGCTACAATTGAAATCTGTTCATCCCCAAAACAGGGAGTGTTGCAGATGTTCATCCACTCATCTGATTCAAAAGTAAAAGTCTATCAAGAATCACTTTCACACTATCATTGCTGGAGCCTTCTACGAGGGAAGAAGACAACTGACTCTGAAACAATGCTGAGCCAGACTCTAATGCAGGCTTGAAGAGTCTCTGTGGAGGTCACCACTCAGAGGTAGCACAAGCTACCTTGGGCTGCTCACCAATCAAATTCTGGAAGGACTGCTCCAAATGACCTGTCCCTTAGCCTGGCTTCTCCTGTTAGAATTGTCCTTGTTGCAACTTACACAACAGAAAGACAAAGGCAACACTCATGTCTCAAAACCATTGGTGCCCTCTCTTCCAGTACCTACAAGAGTGCAAAATACAGCACAGACTGTGCTACAGGCCATAAAAATCACTTGATCAATACTGAAGTGTCCAGAAAACTGCAAAGGTCACCCAAAAAGCCACACAACAGGATCTAGCATAACTAATTCAACACACTGTCACATCACAAATCACAATTCTTCCAATTACATTATGAAGTTCACCCTGAGGAAACCATAAAAGGTTCATTATTAATGATGTTTTGGCCCCACATTGAATAGAACTCAAGGTCACCCAATACCTGACACTCACTTTTCAAGTCAGAATTTTATTGCCTTCAGACATGGAACTTCCACCCAGGCATTGTTTTACTTTAGAAAAGGCTACCTTCAACTTGCTGGACAAACTAAAAAGCCTAAGATAACACACTTAGCTCAACACGGTCAGGCAGGTGGGCATTCACAGCCACCCTGCACAGGCAGCCCACTACGCTATCAGAGCATGGTCTGCATCTCTTGTCATCTGCTTCTTGGGCACAAGATCTTCTGACAGGAACAGGACCTGCACTGCACAGCTTACACAGCCTCTACATAAAAGCATCCAGGCAGTTTCAGCTGTGCCTATGTTCAACCACTGTAGGGACCTCTGTTTGGGTGGGATTCCATATCAAATATAGTCACGTCTCTGCTTGAACATGAGCTGCATTCAGAGAACAAATACTAAGATTGGTGGAAAGCAGGGTGCTAGGCAGACAGAAGTCTTAACCCAGACATCTAACCCCACTAACCTCTCATGAAGATCTGCCTGTAAGACTGACCTGTAACCCTAACTCAGTTCTCTAGTTAGCAACAGGGCTTGCTTCGTCAGTTAAGTGGTGGTCCACATTACATTTGCCGCAGCACTAAGATGAACTTGCTTGCTCTCATGAATCTCTTAACACCAGTGGTGCCCCAGGTACATTTTCAAGAGAAAGGAGACTATGTAGTCTAACATTGCCCATCTTTCAAGCATTTAGCTTGCAGGCTCCAGTTCCTTAAGAGCAGAGCCTACCTTCTTTCCATTCTTGTAGAACTGGAACGTTGGCATGCACTTCACATCGCAATGTGTAGCCACATCCTGGAAGGGACAGAAAACAATCTTCAGCTGTGCATGTCTGAAGGACATTACATTTGGAACCCATCAGCTGCCTTTTGTTTAGGTGACAGGGAAAAGCCATTACTGCTCAAAATGAAGCAAAAGCACTTCTGGCAGTCCATTGGTAGCAAAAACCAGTGCAGCCTTAATGTATCCTTGAAGGAGGCCTGAAAGATCCTCCCTTCAGCATTACATTAATGCAATAACAAGAACACATTTACTATACCTGCACTGTGTTTGGAAATAAACAGACCTCTGTTTCAAAACTATTTGATAGTTTTGATTTGATAGAAGAGAGGACTATTTCCAAGGCTCAAGAGACCTACTCTTGTGTTTCAACCTGATCTTGTTCAGGTACCTATGCCACACTGATGGAATTGCTTAATAGTAGATATTTTATTGCACTTAATTCAAGGCATGAAAGAGGACATACTGCCAAAAGCAGTGGAGACCAGACAGACTAACAGACAGTTGTGAGCTATCAGTTTCAGGGAAGATTGCATCAAAGCAGCTTAAGGCCTTAGACTAACACTCCCTCCCAAAGTACAGGAAGTTCAAAGTTATCTAACACATGCCATAGGGCTTCAAGTCTGCAGATAACCAAGGCAGTTTGATCTGTTCAAGTATCCTCTAACAATTCATCCTCCCCAGTGTAAGTGCTAAATCCCTATCTCTGCTTCTCATAGTTGAGGTAATCTCTCATTTTGTTTCAGTATCTGCAAGGACATAAACAATTCTTCATTGTCATTTGTATAGAATTCATCAGCTGCCTTCTCTTAGCATTACCCTGGACCATACCTGGGCATCATCCACATCAATTTCGATGAACACCACATCACCATACTTCTCACACAAACTCTAGAATGAAAGAAGAAACCATCAACTTAGTGTTGCAGAAAGGCTTTCTTTTAAAATAGAGTCATAAAAACTGTAAGACAGATACTGCTCAGCCCACAGTTAAACTTTTTTATTTTCAACAAAATTTTTTATTTTCAGCTCCAACACCTGGAAGAGTGTGTTGAAGCTTGTTAAAACACACTCCCCACAAAGAAGACTCAAATATCCCAAGACAGGCTGTAAAAGAAGGCCTTTCATCTATATCTCAGACTTTAACAGAAGATGACATTGCCACCTAGACACAGCTGGAGTGATTACAATTGTGTACAGAAGGATAAGCATTGTTCCAATAGTTGCCAATAAAAACAGAAAGGCTACTTACGTGGAAAAAGGGCTTGATCATTTTGCATGGTCCGCACCATGTAGCGGAGAAATCAACTACTATAAGCTTCTCACCAGCAGATTTCAATTCTGCCTCAAATTCAGACTAAAAAAAAAAAGAATTGAACACATTAATGATTTCCTCCCAAATGATTTAGACTAATGCCAAAGCCACCCTGCTCTCAGCACTAACACGCTATTTGGTAGCTCTTTAAGCACTTCACTTAACTGAGGTGTTTGTGAAGCACTTCAGTGTGAATTGCATTCACCAGTGTTGGCATCAGACAGTGTCTCACAACTCTTCAATTAGAGAAAAACACAATGCTCAGTCACCCCAACTCAGTGAAGTGTGGAAACATAAGCTATCCTATGATCCCCCATTCTGGCAGCTCTCTCTAGTGTTAACCCCTGCATGTGATCCTTATGGGTTTTAATAATTCATTTTCCCACTTCTGCCTTGGGAAGATGACCTCCATCTTCTTCTGGGACAAACTTCCTTCTGCAGAATTTGCAAAGGACCCAATTTTTTTTTTTTCTACACTCCTCCAGTCTGATGCCCTTTCCAGTCAATGGCTAACATCAAAATGATGCTGATGCTGTGTTTTTTGTTCTACAATATGTTTTCTAAAGCAAGCTCATAGAATAGTTGTTTTACTTATTTTGCCAAGTGAATCAACATGTAGCATCACCAGACAAAGCAATGCTATACACATACAGACCACACACGTAACACCCAATACTGATTTAGAACTTCAAGTCCATTTGATGCACTTAATCACACCAATCACTTTAAGATAATGTTTTTAGGAATTTAGAGACCCTTACACACCATTAACCATGTGTTCTGGTCAAAAGTGATGTTATAAAAGAACTGAAAGACATTAAAAGCACAAAATATTCACACAACTTCACTCATGGCAATACAAGCTTCAGGAGAGCTGTTAATGTAGACTTAATTTCAGATTATGAACGTGAAAAATAGCTGCTTTATTATCCCCAATTTAACACACATTAGAGTTCTGCCAGCAATAGCCAGCTGAAAGCAATATGGTGACTGCCACATATCCAGTGAACAGTTCTGCAATGCAGGAGTTAACTAATGACATCTTCTGTAATCAGACACAGTAAATTTAGACTTGATTCTAGTAAGCTATTCCACCCACCAAAGAAAGCCATGCAGGTGAGGAACCAAGAGCACACATGGTCACAAGAGGGGTCCTGCAGCAGCATTTTTATGTACAAACCTACGTGAAGGTCTTCATAAGTTCCTGTAACTTCAAATACACCCAGCATTACCTCTCCCTGTTGATGTTTTCCCTCCCAGTGTAGCTACCTTCAGAAGTGCAGCCACCACATGTTGAGTTCTTCCATTCTTGCATCTTGGATATTCTGAGTCTACTCTGCTGTAATATTAGTAGCTAACACTCCACACCATGTACTCTCAGTCTGAAAGAGTTGGGAACACTAAGTTTTCCTGTTTTTCCACATTCCCCCACTCCTCTACTGACATAGTACACATTCCTGCACCCCAGCCCCAAAAGTACCCCATTCTCACCAACAAAGTTCAATTTCCCCATACACAGCAAGCCATGCTAGCTGTTCCCTGCAACTTCTTGTACCACAGGTTTCTCAGTCCAGCCCCACTCTTCCTCACCTTCAAATCCTACAGCTTGCCTTCTGGGATAGCTTCTCACATCCCTGCATTCTAACATCATCAGCTCTTTACCGGCTCTTCCTGCACCTGCCAGTTTGGCCTTCTTCTTACCCTTAAGTCTTCTGTCCAGCTGCATAATTACTGTATTCTGCAAAAGGAGGTCCAGCCCTGGGACATGCTCACCATATGGCCATGTACCTCAGGCTTGCTATTACAGAGACAAGAAGAAAAGAGGAGGGCATGATACCTACAGCTAGTTCTTACACCATCCACCATTGGAGACCTGGTCCCGAGTACCATCAGGTGTTGCCTTGAACTCATCTCTACTGTCAGATAGAATTGCTGTGGCAGAGTGAAAAGAGATGCAGGGTCCAAAAGTGCTTACTCTTGCAAGTTAAGAAATACTGAGGTAGAGAGAAGTCCTTGAAGTTTTCCCAGAGAGCCTAATTTCCCTGGAGGAAGACAGCGGGGGCAAAACAAGCTACTCAACCTTTTCAATTTACTTCCACAGTTGTCTTTCAAGTTAACTCTGAAATGACAAGCTTTCACATGAAAAACCAGATCATCTTTACCAACAGAAAAGAAGCTTCCTACCACTAGACCATTTGGTCACACTATTAGAGAATCTTAGAACTTTATTAACCAATATTTTCTTAAGGTAGCACCTTACTGGGGGAACCTCTGATAGATGGTTGTTGTCTTGAGCATTATTTTGTTTTTTTTTAACACTCAACTACAAGCTCAGTGAAAACATGCAAGATCTCATTTAGCCTGTATTACCCTCCAGCAGAAAAGCACATGCTGCATTCAGCAACTACACTGGTCCAGACCTCTGTTTCTCAGGACCAGGTAAGAGAAATTGCTCTCATAATGAAAGCCTCTAGTGCAGCAGGGATTCCCAGCACCAAGTGATACCTCAAAATGGAGGTTACTGACCACAGGCAGTGCTGAAAGGAGTCTACTGCTCTCAGCAACAGGTAGATAGCTTTAATCAAATCTGCCAGGTGGCTTGGATCTTTAGCTGTAAACATGATTTCCAACACATATCAACTCACCTTTGAACTTGGATTAACCCGGTCATCATCTGACTGCCAATGGTTACTACATAATTTAGTGGTTAGTTTCATTGTTTGGGGTTTTTTTTGAAAGAAGGTAGCATAAACAGACTGAAGGTTCAACTGCCTGAACTCACTAGCAGACATCACTTCTAAAACTATCATCTGTATCTGAAAATGCAAATTTTCAATATTTCCTTTGATTCAAACAATAGAGGGGCAGCTAGTGTGAACAGGACAACACTTTGGCAACACCAGCTTTTTAAGTTTATATACCCCATTAGCTTCTGCTACAAAAGTCCCATAAAGTTACATGACTCAGCCATCTCAAGTACTGCTCCTTCTGTCCATTAGCAGGAATTTGTGAGGGACAAGTAAAGCACCCCAAAAGTAGGCATTATTCAGAAGCTGGTTGGTTTATAAAGAGGTGTGTTAGGAAAGGGGCCACATCTAGATAGCTCTCATGCTTATATTGTTTTACAGATGTCATTCATAGAAGCTTTTGAAGGTACTGAAAGGAGGGGTTTTCCTCTTTGTATCAGAGAAGAATACAAATCTGCTTTATTGGAAAACAGAACTAATCCAGAAATCCTAGTCAGACTGTACTTGAATACTCTGAGTGTTAAAATCTTGTTGTCAGCATGACTGTTGAGTCCACCATGGATGAGCAACAAAACCATGCTTTAACTATAGTAGACTATTCAATGCTTACAGCTGTGAGGATAGCCCACTTTAAGTTAGAGCAGGCTCCTCCTCCTGCAAAGCCAGGTTTATTGACTCTCTGTTGTTAAGATGTTCCAGCCTACACCAAAAACCTGAAATCTTACTCAAAAAGTTCATCTCTTCTGACCCTCCATAAACAGAGAACGGGGAGGGGAGAGAGATACAAATTGGAATAAGAATTACAGGTTGAACTCACACACTGTTCCATCTTCAGGACCTGAATGATAAGGCATTTCACTCCTCTTAGCTTTGAGGAGCTTTCTGCATTCACAGACCTTTAAGCTGTGGTCACAAGAATTCGTATGTTCACATGTCAGACATTAACACCTCAGAGGTGTTCCATTCCTTCCTTCCAACAGGGAAGTCTGCCACGCTTTTACACAGTGCGATGACTACTGCAAAGTATTACCTAGCAGACAAACTCGGATGCCATACAACATAATTGGCAGGCCACTTAAAATCAGATTAAACTTCAACCAATTTTCACATTCAGAATTCAAGTCTAGCCCTGCAAGTTTTTCCCTGGGATTAAGAGCTCACTAAGTTTGCACAGAGGACGTGTTTGGATATTTGGGGTCATAAGGTACAGCTAACAAACATCCTATTTTCCATCAATCACGTCAACTGCTGTGCACAAGATCACATACTATTTCATCACCAGCAGAGTACTCTCCATGTGCTGGTCTAGACTTTATTACTATTCTGTATTGCAAAGCGAGACACCTTTATATTCACAGAACCATCTAAACAACAAGGTGCTGCATTACTGTGCTGAACAAGTCAGACAGCACCATAACAAAGGAAATACTTCTTAGACCAGCAACTCCTGATTGAAGTACAGGAATGAGCTTTAATAGTTCTTTTCAAGTCAGGAAAACTGGATTCATGCTCTCTATGGACTCCTACCCAGAATCACACCAGAACTAAGAAAGCCACCTGGTCCCCTACGTACCGGTAAGGCAAGCCGGGCCTTCTAGATTAGAGCACGGCAGTACCCTGTTATCAGCTTGATAAATGAAACATGACATTCCCTTAATATTTTAAAGGGAGATGAGCATCAATCTGCCATAATATGAAATTACATCACCTCCCTTCTCATTCTGACTGTCTGAAACCTCCAGACGTACAGTTATGCGAGCGAGTTGTCCCTTCGCCGGCGGCAGGCTCCTCCTGCCCGACCAGCCCAGAGGCCCCGGCGCACAGGGGCTCTCACTCGCCAGCCAAGGCCTTACCGGACTCCACGGCAGCCCCGAGGAGGGGCATTTGCTCGCCTGAGCGGCGGTCGGCCCAGCAGGCCCGCTCCCTCCCCTCCCGCCAGGGAGGCGATACTCAGCTCGCCGCACCCCCTCGCCTCTCAAGGGGAAAGCGGACGGCAGAGGAGGAGACACGCTACCCACCGCCGGGGGAGGCCGGAGCCGCCTGGGCGACGAGGCTGCCGTAAGTCCGCCTCACGGACTCACCAGGTTGCCCACGCTCTTCACCATGGCGGCTGCTCGGCGTCGGGGAAAAAGGTCGGCGAGGAGAGGGCTCGCGGTCGGCGGCTAAAAGGCAAGAAGGCGGCTGAGGGCCTCGTCTCCGGGTTCTCCTCCGCTCCTGCTCAGCTCCGCTGCGTCCCGCCGCCTCCAGCCGCCTCAACGCTCTCCCGCCACCGCCCCGCCGCCTGCATTATATAGCCGGCGCCGCGCCGCGCGCAGGGCGCATGCGCAGCTCTGCCGTCACGCTCTCTCTCACACACACTCTCCCTCTCCCTCCCCCTCCCCCTCCTCCATCCCCGCCCCATGGCGCGAGCGCAGGGTCCCCTCAGCGCGGCGGTGGCGGCGGCCTGCGAGGGGCGGGCGGGCCTGGCCTTCCCGCCGGCTGACGAGGGGCGGCCGCAACGGTTACCAGAAAAACCAAACAGCAGCAAGCTCCTGGGCTGCGGGAAAAGTGCTGCGTAACGCCGAGCAGGAAGTGTTGCGGCGGCGCCGCCGCCATCCACCAGCCCGGCTCCCACCGTGTCCTTCCTCCTCCTCCTCCTCCTCCATCCACGCCGCCGGGCCGGGCCCGCGTTATGGAAAGGAGGAGGGCTGCTGCTTCTGGTAACGCCGAGAGCGCGGCTGTGGCAAGGCCGAGAGGCCCGAAAGGGTGGTTTTTTTGTTAATTTCTTTTTCACTCCCATTTCCCCCAAAAGCGCAGGCCAGGGCAACAGGGTGGCTGTTTTTGTGGTGGGTTGCAGGCTTCCTGCAGCACATAAATGCTGGCTGACGTGAGCTGTGAGTGATGCTAGCCCGGTGGCAAACCCCAGAATTAATTCACATGGTTAGAGACCCTGTGAGCATCTTCAGCAAGTCCCCTCGTGGAGGGAGTCAGCCAGGACCAGAAACAGTCCTTAAAGAAGCAATTCCTTTCACCTTTCCCAGCCGTGGGAACTTGGTCATGGAAACAGAAATTTCCATTTCTCTCATTTATCTCTCTTGTGTTTTGGAGAGGTTCTTTGTTCAGCTGCATGCTGCCTGTCCCAGAGCACAAAATGGGGCTGTTGCAGCCCTCCCCCTCCTGGAGCATAAATCTTATGAAGAGTGGTTGAAGAAGCTGGGGCTGTTTAGTTTGAGGAAGAGGAGGCTGAGGGGAGACCTCATCACTCTCTACAACTACTTGAAAGGACACTGTACTGAGGTTGGTGCTGGCCTCTTCTCATCAATAATTAGTGACAGAACGAGAGGGAATGGCTTCAAGCTCCAACAGGGCAGGTTTAGACTGAACATTAGGAAAGAATTTTTCACAGAAAGAGGGCTTGGGCATTGGAATAGGCTGCCCAGGGAGGCAGTTGAGTCACCACCCTGGACATGTTTAAGTCCTTTAGATGTGGTGTTGGGGGATATGGTGTAGGGGAGGACTTTGTAGAGTAGGGTAGATAGTTGGACTCAGTGATCCCAAGGGTCTTTTCCAACCTAAATTATTCTATGATTCTATGATTTTGTTGGTCTGGTAAGGCTTCATGTTGGCATATGGGGTTAAAGACTCCAGCTTCTGGCGTGCTGGACATGGGAAAGTTGATGTTAGGCTTTGGGATACGTGGTGCTGCCTGTGTCATGCCTGGGGTATTTCTGCAGGCTTTAGTAGCTGGGTTGCCAGCCCTGTGAAAAGTTTGTTCTGGGTTGCAACTGGGCGGAGGAATGGTGGAGGAAGGAAGGAGCAGAGGAGGACTTAGTGGAGGCCCTGGATAAAAAGATGCCAGATACCAACTCATCCCAACGGGATGTTCCCTGATATGTTGCTTTGCTCTTTGGTAGACGTTGAAAAGCTGGTAACACCCTTCACACTCCCAACACTCGCCCCATGAGACTTTTGTTGATTTCTTGGGTTAGAAATTTGTATTGAGGATAAGACAATTTTTATTTTGGAAGTATATTAAGTGTGTGACTTACTGCTGTGGCAAAATTATAACAAGCACTGGGCTCTGTTTTCTGACTCCACGGTGCCATCCCCTTTGCTCTTCTCCCTGTGGGTGCAACTTTTATGTGCACTATGGTGCACTTCCCACCTAGCTCTTTCCCAACCTGTTTTTTCCTACCTGAAGTGCTTCGGGTGCTGCTTTCCATGTTCCTTCCCCTGCCTGTCCCATGCCACGAGCATCCCCTTTTTTTCTTTGGTGGCAACATCAGAGGAGCTAGGGTGTCCATGGGTGAGAAGCAGCACCAGAGGGACTTGGTAGCTCCTGCTGGCTTTTGCTTTTTCTTCCAGCTGGTCCCCTCTGCCCTTGTGTCCATGTACCCCTTTGGCTGACAGAGGCAGCTGGTGCATGTGCACTGTGCTGCCTTGGGGAGGTTCAGAGGCTGCAGCTGGCTCAGCAGAGGGAAAGCAAGAAAGCCTTATCAGCCAAGGCACCTTGCTTCGAAACCACTGCCGGGCAGGATAAAATGATAGAGAAACTCGGGCTGCCTTCAAACCCAGCTCCCGAACGCCTCTGCTCAGCATCGCGCAGCCCTCGCAGAAGCGGGTGCAAACGCAGGAAGGAAGCAACCCACCCAGATAATTAATAAACTCCTTAGTGACCCTCTCTGGAGGGTGGATGGGTAAACCCTCCGTGAGCTCCGAGGAGAGGTGCCTACGTGCCCCCTGTCCTCAGATCTCAGCTGCAGCTGTGTAGTCCAAAAATGTTGCTGTGGGATTGTGGTGCAAATGCCTAAAATAACTGAATAGTAATCTAATTTATGAGAGCTGCACTTGATTCTTAAAGCGTACTAGTTACTATCATGATAGCACATTATAAAAGTCATACAGAGGAATGTGGGTCCTCTGGCTGGGAGAAGAAACAAACTACACACACCCCAAAACACACCCTGTTTTCTTATTAATTCTGTCTTTTTTTTTTTTTTTTTTTTAAACTATGGAGTGTCTTGGTTTTTAGCTCAACAGTGCTGCAGCTGTCCCACGCACAGTCACTCGACCATGGGGGCCTTTGTTTCTCATGTGCCCACCCACCTTCCTCACGGCCAGAAATGCCACATTCTTCTCTCCCCTGAACCATTACAGAGAGAACGTGGCTGTTAAAAATAAGCAAGTTGACGGTGGGGAAGTTGTAAATTAAACCAATTTTGTGCTTCAGCAAATTGCTATATGCCATGTCATACCCAGGAGTCTCTTGACAGGACGGCGAGCCAATAGACGGCTCTGAGCAAATTCAGGGGGAAGCAGGAAGCACTTTTAAAGACACATCTTTGCCCTTCAGGAACATGGTTTTGCTTGCTCCGTAAAGTCAGAGAGCATGGCTCAAGGAAGGACAGAGTAGAAATGCAGTGAAGGCTTTGACAAGCAGTCCTTAGAGAGTTTCTCTTGCAAAAGCTCTGGAGGCATTGATGAATGCTCATGCCACCCATGCACGACAGGAATGAATTGCTACACTTCTTTGATGTGTGGAGAGACTGTGGGAGAGAAAGTTGGCAGCTCTAAATTTAGGTGCCCTCAAGTGAATTGATCAGCATCACTTAGATGTAAGCCACTAAAAAGGTCTGTATTTTTGGACCCCATGACCCTCACAAATGTCCAGGTGGGAATTCAATGAAAATTTGACCTCTTTTAATCATCTTGAAAGCTCCTGTGACAGAAGTCACCTGGTTTTGGTTTTGTTGTTGTTGTTGTTGCTGCTTTTTAAACTCCACTTGTGGTGATTTATGTCACCTCTTAGGTGAGAAGAACACAGACCAGCAGTGGAGACGGACTTTGCCCGGAGCTGGTGAGGGACCTCAGTGTGCTCAGGGTCAGGCCTGTGGGAGGTTTGGGAGGCTGAGCAGTTCTTTCCAAGCTGCTGGGAAAGGTGTGAAGCAGTGATCCGTGGTAAGACAACCAGTTAGGTATGGCTTCAATCATAGTGTCCATCTGAATGAATGATCCAGAGCCGTGGTCTGCGGTGCCATTGTGGTGCTGCTGCTTCAGCTCTGCATGTCCCTCCAGAGCAGCTTTCCAGCTGCATTTCCCTGCTGGCAACTGAGAGCAAGCAAACCTGATGGGCTTTGGAGACATGGATCTGCCTCTCAGGACTCACTTTTGTCTTTTCTGCTTCACTGACGGGTGTTGGTGGCTGGAGGAAATGCTGTTGAGCACGGACACCCAAAGTGGGCTGGGGTTCTGCAGCTGGACATCCTGAGGGTGGCATTGCAAAGCATCCACCAGCAGAAAGCCAGCTCTTGCAGGCTTTGGGCTCTGTGCACAGTAGCCACTTATTTTCCACTTTCCCATAGGCGTGTGGTGGAGGGGAAAAAAACCTGCAAAAAAAAAAAAAAAAAGGGAAAGAGCAAACAAAAAGAGAGCGGGGACGTGGACCCAGCACCGCCTGCTAGCTTCTCACAACTTAACCCCTCCAAGCTCCTGTGAGGGTATCTAAGACAATCGTATGCCTCACTGTTAAGTCAGCCAGACGCTCAAATGTAGCAGTAAAAGGGACTGCTACAGAGAAAATACTATGACAGCCGAGGCATAGGTGGCCAGTCATATCCAGCATTAGGCAATGGTGTAGAAAGCTGCAGAAATGAGGAAGCTGCTAGAGGCAACAACTCCCGGCAGAGCTGCATCAGATTTTATCACGGGATTATTTGCCACTCCCTGACAATAGAAATTAGGAGTGTTGTGCCTGGCCCTGACTCTGCGACAAAGCAGCAGCCTTTAATTGTACTTTCCCTTTCCTTCCAGCCTGTTCTTCTGGAAGATTTTGCTTTTGTAATGACCTCTTAAAAGTGCGGTAAGTATTTAATAATTAGATAGGTGTTATGCCTATACAGAGGTGCCAGCACAAGTCATGGAGCAAACACACTTCTCTCTCCCAAGAATATGTATTACCAGGATAATTAGCCAGAGTCTTTTCAAAAAGGTGAGATGGGAAGCTGAGGGGAAAAATAGGAAAACAAGGATCTTGTCCGCAGTTCATCTCCCCTTACCAAGCACTCAGTTAACCAAGCACTTCCTTTTGAGATGCAAGAAACAATGCATGTTACCTCCCTCCCACTTATTGCTCCATTTTCATTAAATTCTTTGGAGAAAGGAATCTCAAAACACTAGAGCTGCTGAAGCTGGTAGTTTCGGGCCTTGTATTAGAAGGAACCTGTTCATTTCATTTTAAATTAACATTCTGTGAGCTCAGTTGGTTTAATGGACAAGAGAAAATGCCCTCAAGTTGTACCAGGAGAGGTTCAGATTGGATATTAGCAAAAATTTTTTTACACTGAAAGCATTTACATATCAAGCATTGGAATGGGCTGCCCAGGGAAGTGGTTGAGGCACCATCCCTGGAGGCATTCAAAAGACCTCCAGGATCTTTTCGTGGTCTTGGATGACATGGCTTAGAGACATGGCTTAGTGACATGGTTTAGAGATGTGTTTTTATCAAAGTTAGGTTGATGGTTTGACTGGATGAGTTGACCTTGGCTGGCTCCTAAGTGGTTACCACGCTGCTCTGTCTCTCCCCCTCCTCAACTGGACAGGGGAGAGAAAAATAGAACAAAAGGCTTGTGGGTCAAGAGAAGGACAGCAATTAATGTCATGGACAAAACTTGTGGAAATTAATTTAATTGATTTCCAGTCAAAAGTCAGTGTAGGATAATGACAAATATGAACAAACCTTAAAACACCTTCCCCCCTCCCCTCCCTTCTTCCCAGGTTCAACTTCACTCCCAATTTCTCTACCTGCTTCCCCCAAGCAGCACAGGGGGACAGGGAATGGGGGTTGTGGTTAGTTCATCACACGTTGTCCCTGCCACCCTTTCTTCCTCAGGACTCTTCACACCCTTCCCCTGCTCCAGTCTCTCCTTCCATGGGAGACAGTCGTCCACAAACTTCTCCAACATGAGTCCTTCTCACGGTTCTTCATGATCTTCTCCTCTGTGGGTCCCTTCCATGGGGTGCAGTCTTTCAGGAACAGATTGCTCCAGTGTGGACTTCTCTCTCCAAGGGTCTGAAGGTTCTGCCAGGAACCTGCTTCAACATAGGTTCTCTATGGGGTCACAGCCTCCTTCAGGCATCCACCTGCTTCAGCATGGGGTGCTCTGTGGGCTGCAGCTGGGTATTTGCTCCACCATGGGCCTCCATGGGCTGCAGGGAGAGAGCCTGTTTCACCGTGGTCTTCACCACGAGCTGCAGGGGAGTCTTGGCTCTGGTGCTGTGAGCACCTTCACCCCCTCCTTCACTCACCTTGGCATCTGCAGAGTTGTTTCACACATTCTCACTCATCTCTCCAGCTGCAATTGCTGTTGCACAGCATTTTTTTCCTCCCCTTCTTAACTGTGTTATCCCAGAGACACTACCACCGTCACTGATGGGCTCTGCCTTGGCCAGTGTCAGGTCTGTTTTAGAGCCAGCTGGAATTGACTCTGTCAGACACGGGGGAAGCTTCTGGCAGCTTCCCATGGAGCTGCCACTGTAACCTCCCTACTACCAAAACCTGGCCATGCACAGCAAATACACCAGGAAATCACAGAATCACAGAATGATACAGGGTTGGAAGGGACCTCTGGAGATCTTCTAGTCCAACCCCCCATATCAGTCCAGTGTTTTTCATTCAGAGCTTTTATGAAATGAGATGAGAACCTAGAGGTGACTAATGTATGTATTCCACCTGAGATGAGGCTGCTCTTTGTTTTCTGGGTAGGACCCTGTTCATCAGAGGGTTCCCAGGAAATCAGCAGGGCTGATAGGTCCTGCTCAGCATCCACCAGCACAGTCTGCAGAGTCCTCCTGATTTTCTTCATCTTAAATGGAAGTTCTGTGAATGAAATGCCCTGGTTTGGTGTGTTATCAATGAAGTGCCCCTCTCCTCTGTGTTAAAAGCAGTGCACAGGATCGATGTCACACCAGGGTGCTTTGCAAAGCATGCAGAGAAGTCGCAAGCTGTAGTTAGGCTTAGCTGCCTTCTAGAAGCTTGGTAACCGCAGACAAAATTCCATATGCGCCAGAGGATGTCCTCTGCGGTTCCACTAAGTGTTTGCTCTGGCTTCAACCATTCAGATGTCCTCACGTCAAGCCCAGGTCTCATCTCCCTGGTGAACCCTTACTGTTCTAATGCCTTTTGGCAGCCTGCTGCAGCCGAGCACACCGTGCTGCCTGCGGGAAATGGTGTGGGGACAATGGAGGTTCCCTTCTTCACTTCGCTTTGTGTCACATTCAGAGTGCAAACTGGTACCAGTGAGAAACTCTGCTTTGAGTCCCTGATACACAAAGCTGTTTTGCTTTATTTCTCTTCTGGGAAATCCCTCTCCTGGGATTTTTTTTTCCCCCTCTCCTCACAGTGTTGTCTTTCTCTGAAAGTAAAATACTACTTCCCTGTAGTTCTGAATCTGCATCACACACCTCTGACTACCTGCACAACCTGCAAGCTGAGGCACCCAGATGCTGGGCCTCCAGGTGTTTCTTCTGCATAAGCCACAGAGATAACTGGAGATTTGACTTTCAGTGGTGATGCATTTGTCAGGGCTGATTTAAAAATACATGATGTGGTTTGTATGCTGAGACCAGAGGCCTTATCAGGAGGGAGTGGGGCTCACAAACCCCCTTTCCCTCCCCTGACACACCACTGCAGAGACAAATTTGACACAAGGGTCCCTAAGCTCTGAGGACTGCTGCTTTCTGTGGGAAATGACAGCTCCCCCCCAAAAAAACCCCAAAATGGATGCTAGGCATTGGGTCAACCTCAGTACCTTCAGAAGGACACGTGTGGTATCTTTCTTAGGATCTCCATACAGTTCTTACTTTCATGCTCCAGTTGGACCATGAGTTGTGACCTGGCAGTGGGCTGACCTGGTGTCTAGAGAGATTTCAGCAGGCACAGTGAGGGACTGCCAGCAATGTGGAGGAAAAATGATGGAAAGAGAGGGGCAGGAGGGCTCTGGGTCTCTGTCTTGGGATCTTTCAAGGCCTCCACATCGCCTTATCTCTAGGGTGACATTCAAAGCACAATAGCGCTGCCTCAGCACTATCACAGGGAAACGAAACATCAATGTTTCATTTCCTTACCCAAGAATGAGAATGCTCCATCTCTGGTGCTCCCTTGGGTCAGGGGATTGTTGTGTGTGGTATGGAGCTAAAAAACATAGAGCCTGTGATTTCTTGAAGGTTCACTATCAGAAGTGTAATCCTTTCTGAAGGGAGGCATGCACAAGCTCCAGTTTCCAAAAGCTCACATGCAATTGCATTTCTGTGCCTGAACGTGTGATACTGACGAGCCTGTGTTTACGCTGCAGGAGTGCTCCAGCTGACAGTTTTCAAAGCAATTGTATTTTTGGTTGTGCAAATTATGCAGTATCCAACAGTGACCAGTTTTAGAGCGCAGGGATGGGTGGGAAGATGGTCACCACATCCTGGAAAATCTTAGGCTCCTTGAAGGTACCTGTAATAAAGCATTTGAAAAACAGGGCAACCAAAATCGCTAGCCTGATCAAAACAAGTTGAGGCCTTGTGCTGAGATGCCCTAAAGCAGACAGGAAGAAACAACACAAGCTGGCTGCCTCATGAGACATGCATCTGCTCACTTGCCTCTTCCACGTGCTTGGGGTGGCTGTGATTCATGCAATGACAAGAAAGCTTGAGGAACCACACAGCCAGAACCCTAGGACGGAGGAGCCTCCCCTCTACTCTGACTTACCCATCTCAAGCCACTGCTAAATCTGGGCAGAAGAGATGCTGTAAATAGTGTCACATCCACGCTCGTGGCAGGTGTCGTCTACTTCATAAGGCTTTCACAGCTGCCTGGCCAATGTGTATGTGAGGCTTGTGGGTCCATCCATACTACTATCTCTATTACCAGGCTGAACCTCAACCTCTGACTGCTGGAGACTTTCAAGTTACTTGGGCATGCCGTCAGCAGACCATGGGCCTCCCAGTCAAGCTGTGGTCGTGCACCCAACGAAGCTGCAGGGGAGTATGTGAAGCATTTTCTGCTCAGTTCAAAAGGTGAACTCTGCTGTGGCCAGTGCTGTCATGCCAACACCCTGACCTGCAGGAGGGCAAAGGATGTGACAGTGATTAACGATGCAGGGAGGTGTTGCTGCTGCCTCTCCTTCCCGTGCTGCACATTTAACCCCCTACTCATGCGTGTTGTCATGTCCTAGAGGATGCACGAGACAGCCCACCTCCAGAAGCCTCCAGATGAAAAAAACCCACAAACATTCAGCTGAAAGGGGGACTGGAACATCTGTGTGCATCACATGATTCTCATGGGTAGTTAATGTTTACCACCTTTCTCGCTAATTAACAGGAAAGAAACAATTCTCTTTTACTACCATGCAATTTCTTCTCCTGGCAACACCAGAATGACCTATGAGGAGTTTCTGAGAAGCATGACACTCATTAACAGCCTTTGGGCACCCTGGACCTGATGCTTCTGGATGAGGGTAATGCTACTACCATCAGAGACAAATGGTCTGGACACCCCTACCTGGGCTCAGATGCCCTGCTGCAAGGAGAGCCATTGACTTCGTCCGTGGCCATCCCATAGGTGGTGTTGGTGGATGGTGTTGGTGCAGTGGAGGTTTCTGAAGTGGGTGTCTGGGGAATGGCCTGGGAGAGATCCTGTCTCAGTCACAACTGCTTTAAGATTTGGAGATTTTCTTCGTATTTGACCCAAAATTCACACTCTGAACTTGAACCTTGCTGTGGAGGTCAGCGGGGGCCCTTCACTTGTGTTTGTGTGTGTGTTGCACAATGGCAGCATGGCAGCCGTGCTGGCCGAGCTCCCTCTGTTCTAGGCTCACCCTTTAGCATAGTATTATGCATTTTCCTTCTAATGCAATCACAGCCCTAGATTTTTCCCAGAAGCTACCAAGCACAGAAACTTAGCAATACAGAAACTGATAGAAATGCTAAAGTTTGCTCTTTTTTCTTTTTTGTTTTTGTTTTTGTTAGGAACTGAACGAAGAAAAAGGCTGCAGGCGGGAAACAGGGTGTTGCAACATAAAGAGAGGAAATTCAAAGTCCTTTTGTGTGGTCCCACTCTCTAATTTCAACATTTGCAAGAGAGGCTGCAATGAGAGCGTCCAGACATGGAGTTGGTCTAGACAGGCCAATTATTATTTCAGAGTCCTCCAAGCTCTTAACAAGATTAAGGGCTCTCTTGACTCACTTCTCCTTTCAGTATTGGAATAAAGGCCCGGTTTTTGTCAACAGCCTCTTGCAGAGAGCATGCTGTCACCACAGCAAACCCTTTTATTTCGTGGGTGTACAAAAAAGAAGCTGGTCCAGTGGGGACTCCCTGCTCATGTCAGAGGGAAGCCTGGCCCCATTCCCAAGAGCTGTTACTTGGCAGCTTTGCCCCCCCATCTCCTGCTGAAAATCAAGTGACCAGGAGGGAGGAACTGGGCTCCTCTAGCCTTGCACTTTTCTGAGCACCAGGCTTGCACCGATAGGTTTGGGGTGCTGGTTTTAGGCTTAAACTGGTGGGTCATGGCAAACAGACTTCATTTGGCAGCTTGTGGGGGCAAGCAGAAAGTGAGGCTGTTAGGTTTTGTATTCTCTGGAGCCAGGGCCTTGCTTCTCTGAAGAGTGAGGCCAGCGGGCAGCTGGATGAGGAGGGTCAATGGAAGTTTGCTGTAGCAGCTGAAATGAAGAGAACAGGGCTATGAGGGCACCCACATCTGGGCTGCTACTTGTCCAGTGTGAAAAACCAACCCAGATAATTGCAGATTGAGAGTGTTTCCAACCTTCAGTGACCTCTGGACCAGCCCTGCCCACACCAGGGCAGTCGGCGCGAATTGCCCAGTGCGTGTGGCCTCAAAACAAAGATGGTGTTTCCAAGAGGAGCTCTGCCCTTGATTTACATTGAGTGGTCACTGTCCATTCGTGTTTTTGAGCAGGGCAGGAGGCAAAGGCTACTGAACTGCACCCTGCTCTTTCTGAGTACGTACCTCTTCGTCGTGGCTGGGTCACGCTGCTTTTGGCTGCCTTATAGGTTGGAAACCAGCTGATGTACATAACTTTGGGCTGAAAGGTGCCAAGAAATCTCTAACATCTGCTCAGGGCTGTCATTTCTGCAGGACTGACACAATATAAAACCATTCAGGACCCTGAATGTGAAAATTACTCAGTCCTCTTGCTTTTTTTAAATGAAATTTCATTTTTTTACATAGATTAAACCCTCAACATTGTAGCTCAAGCTTTCAGTAGCAAAACGGTATTTGTTGGGATGCAGTCCCATTGAAAGGTAGCTAAGAAGATTCTTAAAGTGATGCCTTTTTCCATTTGGTTCTGGAATTAAACACTAACCAGGCTTGGAGCAGGACACCCCAAGATTATGTGTGACCCTGTATGTAGACTTTGAGTTTCTGGGTCACATCGACCAGAAGCTTCACTTTTCCCCCGTGGTCTGTTTTTGGACCCTTAGGACTGAAATAGTAGCAAAAGAGGTGTCTGAACTGCATGCAATTTTCTGTCAAGGGAGTCGGGTCTGGGCCTGGAGAAGTTGAGGCTCCAATTACTCATTGACAGAGGTAGAAATAAGTACCCTCTAAATACAGAGACCATGAAAAGTTGCTGCAAAGCATATTTTGGAGAAAACTCACCACATTCCCCCAGTGCAAGATGTGTCCACATCCACCCTTACAGTCTATTTCCACACCCCCAGCAAGAGACTTGCTTTTTTTCTGGTTTCTTCCCTGTTTTGTTTGTTCAGCACAATTAAGAGATTTCGCCATTACAAGAAGCAGCCAGCTCTCCCAGGTGTATACCAAGGTGGAAATTTAAACAGCGATAAAAAGCCAGGGGCTCAGATACAAGAAATGCCCAGCTAATCCTACATTAATTTCCTGGCAGCTGGCCCAGAACCCTCTCGTATTTTCAATAATAAAACATGATGGGCTGTATTTGGTTTGGATTTGCTTAGCCCTCTTTATTAGCTGGTGGATCTGGTGACTTGAGTTGAGGAGGGTTGTTTTCTAGAAACTAAGGATTCTTACCAGAACACCAAAGGAAAATGTGTGTTTTCAGTTTGGTACAGGTTAATGCTACCTGTTTAGTTGCTGTACACCCTGTTATCACTAAACCAAAGGGGGCAAAAATTGGCAAAATTATTACAAGTGCACATTGAAATCCCCCTTTGTTATGCATATCTGTACCAGGAATGACGTCTGCCAAGTAGGACCTAACTTTGATGTAACTTCCAAGGATGTGATGCCCAAACATTAGATGCCCAGTGTCTATTGGCAACAAACCTGAATCAGTGGATATTTTAGGGTGTTTAGTGATGGAGTCACATCCCAATATACATGAGGTTTGTCTCATGCAAGGATCAAACCCAGGAGCGGTTTGATTCCCATTTTGTTTTATTGCAGGGCTCAGTTGCTGGAGGCAGGGGGTGCCTTTAGGAAGGGGAAGCAGCCTATGAAAGTGCCCATTTCTTCATGCCCTTACATCTTTATGCCCAAATTGCTAAATATTACATGCAGAAATTAGTTTGCTTATTGGACTGACCCTTGAAAAGGCAGCCTCTTGCAGCCAAAGGGACTGCTTTACTTGGATGAGTTGACGTGTTGGTGTGCTCTCCCTGTTTTTCCCCTTCATCTTCCCCCATGGCCCGAGGTCCTGCTTGAGCCCTGGCCACCATTCATGGCCATGGCCACTACTTGGGCCACCACGCCGCCCATGACACCTGGTGGTGTTTTAAATTCTTGCAGTCTGGGGAGGGGGGGGCTTAAGTTTTTTTATGCTTGATATCTAATGTTGTAGGACTTTATAAATAAGGATGACTCAGCCTCTGTTTTCTGTCACTTAACCACCGCCAAATGGACTTCAAAATTACAGAACATCGTGTCGCTTATTCCTCTTGGAGTAAGCAGAATAAATGGATTTGCCACAATGACAAGTGGCCCAGCACTTGTCAGCGCTCTGTCTGTGCTCTTTTATCTGCGCGCCCTGTCTTCTGTCCCTAGACTCGTAGGCAGAGGAGAGCTGCAGGGGTCTCCTTGAATGTGGTGCACTTGGGCAGGCTTCTCTGCTGGAATTAAATCCACAGCACTTACAAACCAGCTGCTGCTCTGAAGCCAATTTGCTTGATTTACTCTGAGATGAGGAGCAGAACTTTATTCGCTCCCCAGGAGAGAGATGGTTGTGGCAGGGTGTTGCTAAAGCTAGCTAGTGAGGCAGAGTCAGGAAGCTCCTTGAGATACCACTTGTGCTGTGCCTGCTAAAGACAGAGGATCCTTGCAGCTCTATGGTGCTGGCAGTGATGGTCTCTGTGAGCAACACACCTGGGTCCCTACAAATGCTTGTCCAGCTTTTGGCTGGGAAGGGGGGCGATTACTGGTGAAGAAGAGAGGAAAGCCTCAGCCAAACCTCTTGGAGTAGTCTCCTCCCCCAACCCCAAAGCTTTGGGGAGCTTCAGAGCTTGGTCCTGAATCCAGGTTCTGTGTTTTAGCCTGCATTTCCCTTTATCTCAGCCTGTAGCCCCAAAAATGAATGGCCTTACCTCTCCTGAGCGCTCAGGGTTTGGGGTTTGCTCCAAGAAGTTGCCCATGAGTGAGACCCATGTGGTGCTGAGGGATGACCCAGGACGGGGTGATGAGCAGCAACACCAGCTGCTTCTGCCTGGATCGGGGGCACCACGCTAGGGTTCCTCTTGCTGCTGGGATGAGCACTGCAGCACCTTCACCCCCACAGAGCAGTGTGAACAGCCAGGGATGCTCTCTGAGGTCAAAGCTGACTATGGTGGCTGGACTTCTCTCTCCCACCCTCTTCCTGACCAGGGGAGACCACTACTGGCCTTCCCTCCTCAATGCAGATTAGTGGACAGCAAGCAAAAAAAATAAAAAAAATAAAAAAAAATTGCCCCATCAGCTTCCTTTTCTGCTGCTTTAAGTACTTCACAGGAAGAAACAGCTCTTGTCTTGGCCTGCCTGTTTGCAAAAGAGCAGCTGCAGGAGAAAAGTCCCTATGGTTCCCAGGCAATCAGAGATTTCACTCCCTCCTCCTATTCCCACCTTCTGTTAGTTGCTTCCTGTGCCTCAGTGGATACTGTGCACCAGCCTGACCCCTCAGCAGCTGGTGAACACGGTCCAGCACAACACCCAACCTCACAAGGTGCTCCCAGAGGCCCGCATTGTCCTCTCAGTGCCTTCCACCTCCTGCAAGGTAAGCAGACCCCAAACCTCCCCCCAGCTATGGGGTGCCTGGAGGAGACCCTCCCTGCCTGGAGTAGCACAGCAACATCCAGGGATGGAGAGACAAGGATGAACCAGTTGTGTCTGTTCACAGAGCCACAGAATCACAGAATGATATAGGTTTGGGAGGGACCTCTGGACATCATATAGTCCACCCCCCCTGCCAAAGCAGGTCCACCCAGAGCAGGTTGCACAGGAACATGTCCAGGTGGGTTATGAATGTCTCCAGAGAAGACATTCTTCTCTGGGCAGCCTGTTCCAGGGCTCTGCCATCCTGAAAGTAAAGTTCTTCCTCATGCTTAGATGGAACTTCCTATGTTCAGTTTTGTGCTTCTTACCTCTCATCCTGTCACTGGGCACCACTGAAAAAATACTGGCCCTGTCCTCTTGACACCCACCCTTTAAGGTGTTGATCAGATGCCCCCTCAGTCTTCTCCAAGCTACAAAGACCCAAGCCCCTCAGCTGTTCCTTGTAAGAGAGATGCTCCAGGCCCCTCATCATCTTTGTGGCCCTTTGCTGTACCCTCTCCAGCAGTTCCCTGTCCTTCTTCAACTTGGTCCCCAGCACTGAACACAGTACTCCAGATGGGGCCTCACCAGGGCAGGAGGTATTCCCTCTAGAATTTAAGTAATTTCACCTCTCCAGCATGCAGTAGCACCATGTGCCCCAAGAAGTCCCTCTCAAGAAGAGCCAGTGGGTATTTTTTACAAAGGTGCATGCTTTCCCCTCATCCCCCTTCCACCAATTTTTAAGCCCTTTTTACATCCTTTGAACCTTAAGCAGGAACACAGCAGCTTGCTGCAAATAGCCAAACCACCCAGAGGGGCTTGGTTCACGTGAGATATTTCCACTCTGGGCATTGCTTTAATTGCTCTGCTGAAAGCCCATCATTGTGCTTTGAAGCGGGGCTGGAAAAATATCCATTAGTGGCGTCCTCAGCCTAACTGATGGTTGTTTTACTGTTCTGTAGCATTTGTAGTTGCCTTGAAAACAGCTGGTTATTCAGCCCGGCGAGCTGGGACTCTGATGGGCTTTCACCCTCAGCAGCAAGAGCGGTGTCTGGCGAAAGCCGCAGAGAGGGGTGGGTTTGGGGGAGAAAGTTCTCTGCTCCCCCAGGCTGGTGGCCTCGGAGGGGTCTCTGCTGGGTTCCTCCGCGCTGCAGCTGGACTCTCTGCTCCTGGGGCACAAACCAGCCCGTCATCGTGAGTCAGCAGCCGTCGTGTTCGCCGGGAAATGAGCACCACCCGCGGGGGGTGGAGGCGGGGAAAGGATGCTAAAAGGCTCTGTGGCTGGCAAACGCAGGCCGGACGAAAAAAATACGGGTCTGGGAAGAGCTGAAAAGTCCTTAGGGAGGGACGCAGGCGCCCTCCCACATCCCTCCCTTTCTAGCACACGAATCCGCAAGCCCCGCCGGTGCGGGCACAGTCCTGGCACTCACCGCAGCCACCGCTGTGCTTCCCGCAGGGCTGGGTCCAGCATTATCCCCCTCCCAGGCGGTACCGCCTCAAAAATGTCCCGGTAGCCCGGAAAAGAGCCCTCCAGCCCCGGCAGCGACGTGTCTGTGGGTTCCCCCCATGGATGGTAGGACAGCATGTGGCAGGAGAGGGCTGGGAGAGGCTCGCTCAGAAGCAGCTCGCAGATGCTCAGGACACCCACAAGGGTTGACCAACCCACCAAGGGTTGAAGCCTGGTGTCTTCCCACTCTCCACACCCCTAACCCAAGGGTTTGGTGGTCCACACCAAGGGCTCTTGGGGAACATGATGTATTTGCAGGGTTAGTTTGCTTTTACCAAGCAGTAGCAGAATCCTAGGGCAATGCCCAGCTCTGGTTCTGGTTTGCCCTGGTTCAACACCCCTGGTGCTGGCTGGGCTTTGCGAGGTGCCAGGCTGTGAGCGTACCCCACTTTGGTGCCAGCTCAGCTTTATGGCCAGTGCAGCAGCTCTCTTCCCCTGTTGCCGAGCGAGATCAGAAGGAAGGCTTGTGTAAATCCACAGGAAGGGTGTGCAGCACACACCCATCTACCAGTCTGTTCCCAACAGCCTCCTCGAGCCTGGCAATCCCCAAAACTACTGAGTTTTTCTAGTTAAGTCATTCAGTATCAGCAAAGTTAAGAGATGAGGTATGAAATTATATTGTGTGACTCACAAGTGGGAGTGTTTATTCCTTCTAAGCACCTTTACATCATCCTGACTCAGCAAAACAAGTCCAGTTCAATGGTTTGGGTTTTTTTTTTCTTTTTTATTTTTTTTTCTCGTTTAACAGGTTTCCTGGGGATGTTTGATTCAATGAGGACCCCATGCTCCAAATCCTGATGCTCACGCTCAGCAAAGCTCCTCAACACCAAAAGAAATGAGTCCTAGTTTGAGAACAGGAGTTGGCACAGGGTTTTTGGGTGCAGAGGCTCCTTGTGCCAGCAGTCCATGCCCCGTGCATACGTGTGCCTCCACACGTGTCTGCCCCTGGCGTGCAGGTTATCCAGTGCATGGTGCCACAAACATCGCTGTACCAGCACCACTGGAAAACCCTGAGCTGGGACACTCGACCAAACAAAGCTTTTCTCAGTGGTCACAGCTGGCCATCATTTAACCAGGAGAAAGAATTTCTAACCGGTGGTGAGACATGAGATATTTCTTTTTCCTTTTTAAAGGCTCCTCAGTAACAATCGGTTCATTATTTGCTTCTTCCCCTGACAGGTCAATAATAATTTTTTTTTTTTTACATTGTGACCCACCCAGCATGTAGGTCAGGATCAGTGAACTCAGAGGTGATGAGATACCAGAGGAGTTTGTGTCAACCACAGGAAAGTACAGACCTGCAGGGGAAAAAGGTTGATCTTTCTTCCCCTCCTTCTGGTTTTGGTTGCTTTAACAGCAACTGAAATCTCTTGTGATTGACAGCCCGAGAAGTCAGCTCATCTAATAAAGAAGCCCTTTTCTGAGGGCTTTAGGGTAAAGCATTTGCAGTGCTGACACAGGCATCCACAGTGCGTCCTGCAGCTGCTCTGATTTTGGGGATGGGACGTACCCTGCTGGGGCTCTCAGACCAGGGAACAACCTGCACCTGGGGCTTGGCAGGCAAAACTCCCTGCTTCTTGCTTGGACCTGTTTTTCTAAAGTTCCTGCAACTGCAAGAGGGAGGTCCCAAAGCCTGTGAGGTTTTGGAGTTGGTCTTTCTTAGGTTGCATGCTCTCATGGAGTCACAGAATTGTCAGAGTTGGAAGGGACCTCTAGGGATCATCTAGTCCAACTCCCCTGCTAAAGCAGGGTTGCCCAGAGCACATCATTCAGGACTGCATCCAGGAGGGTCTTGAAGATCTCCAGGGAAGGGGACTCCATGACCTCCCTGGGCCACCTGTTCCAGAGCTCTGTCACCCTCACCATGAAGAAATTCTTCGTCATATTGACAACATATTGATGAACATGATGAACTTCCCATGTTCCAGATTGAGCCCATTGCCCCTTCTCCTATCGCTAGAAACCACTGCAAAGAGTCTGTCTCCAACATCCTTCAACCTACCTTTAGATACTTATAAATAAGGTCTCCCCTCAGCCTTTGCTTCTCCAGGCAAAAGAGCCCCAGCTCTTTGAGCCTTTCCTCATAAGGGAGGTGCTCCAACCCTTTAATCATCTATGCTGGACCCTCTCCAGTAGTTCTCTGTCTCTCTTGAACTGGGGAGTCCAGAACTGGACTCTCGTTTACACCACAGATGTACTCCTGATACCCCCCCTCAGGGCTGTGAGGTCTCCAGGTCTGGGGTGTTGTTTTCTGCCGAGTTACTGGCTCAGGAGGGCTAAGGCTTTTCAGTCAGGGATCTTTCCATATCCTCATCTGACCATGCATATGCATCGCTGGGTGTGTGTGCATACTTATATGTACGTATGGGTGTGCATAAGTGATCACAAGACAAATTTACATGAGAGGAAATGTAAATGTAAATGGCTGAAGAGAGGGTTTTTAGGCTCCAGCATCTCCTCTGGCACTGCATCAGTGTAAGGGGGCTTCCTCACCCAGAAATCCAATTTGATTGTGAAAGGGAAAGCAACAGCATTTACAAAAACTGCATCCAGCGCAAGCCTAATGAAAAGCTGGGGTCATCATCAGCAACGAGGGCAGAGCTCCAGTTAGGGAAGCCTGCCCTTTGATTAAGGCTGCTGAACACGTGGACATCTCTCTGGAAAAGCACAATGTGAACAACCAGAAAAACTCCTAAAATGCAAAGTCTCTCAGTGGTGGGGTGGTTGAGAGTGGAAAAAGGCTGAAGGATGGAAAATTGGTAACTCTTACTGAGAAGGCGGAGGTGCTCAGTCAATATTTTTTTTTTCATACTTGGCTCTTTGGTGTGCTTATCAGCAAGAAACAAGTGTTTTCCATGCCATCACACACTGATGGGATAGTGGAATACTAAAGATGAACAGGGACATGAGATTATCTTTGCTAGAAAACTGTTCCTGGCTTCTCTGTCTCCAGAGTTCCTAGAAAAATGTTGAAAAACATGGAGGTTCCAAAGAGAGCTGTAAAAGTAACTTGACATCTACAGCAATCTTCGATCCAAGGCAGAAGCACAAGAAATGGCCATGCTGAGCCACACCAGAGGTCTGGCTTCCTTGAGATCTTATTGCCAGGGGTGGCCAGGGATGGTTGCAGACAGGGACATGCAATGGTGCCTCAGCAGATCAGGATGAGACCATGCTGATGCTGGGTCTGGGGGTAAGGTTGCAGTTACAAGTATTTCTGAGGGTTTCTGTAGATTTTTGGAGCTGCTGTTCCAGTCAAGTGACAGCAGTAGAAACCATCCTTTCGTCACTCAGCTGGGTTAGCTGTTGCCATTCCAGCCATCATCCAGGAAAAGGCTGGATTCCTGGTACAGCCTAGCCAGCTCTGGGGTGGATCGTGTGCAGGGACCTCTCCCTGTCGGTGTAGGGCCAGTTCTCTCCTCGTACCAAAGGTTTTGGGTGAAAGCTAATTTATCACCCCAAGCCTTTAAGACCCCACAGATGTAGGGCCTGATGCAGGATGGTCTGCCTGGGTCTGCAGGCAGCAAACCCACTGGCAATCATCCAGCTGTAATTCACTTCATGGTGGAGACTTGAAAGTCCTGTAGCAGAGAGACAAAAAAATAAGAAAGAAAGAACAATAAAAAAAAAAAAGCAAGAAAACAAGAGAAATTAGCAAACACCAGCTGGCAGCAAAGCTGAGCCCCTGGGACTCGGCTGGAGAAGTGGAGGCCCTAACCCTCCTGCTGCCAGGGTGGCTGTGTGCCACTCTCCTCCCGTTGGTGCTCCCACTGCCTGGAACGGGGCAGGTTGAGTCAGCCCAAAGGTGCATCTCCAGCCGTGGCCTCACATTAGGAAAAAAATAGCTGTTCTGCCCCAAGGAGAGGTGTTCTGTCTTCTGCAGGGTCTTTTCTGCACAGGGTTTTGGCAGGTGAGTACTCCTTGGCTTGGGAGCTACATCTTGGCAGCTGATGACACTTGAGGTCCATTAATTTCTTCTTTCTAAACTCTGCTTGCCATTTTTGTATCTGCCAAAGGCTGATGATGCCAGCAACGGGCATTGCTTTTCACTGAATTTCACTGAATTTTTTGGAGTTGGAAGGCACCATAGAGATCATCTAGTCCAACTCCCCTGCCAATGCAGGACCACCCAGAGCATGTCAGAGCATGCCTCTCAGGACTGCATCCAGTCGGGTCTTGAAAATCTCCAGGGAAGGGGACTCCACAACCTCCCTGGGCAGCCTGTTCCAGGGCTCTGTCACCCTCACCGTGAAAAAGCTTT
>BJBW01006780.1:0-35794 GCA_004320125.1 Scolopax mira
AAAAAAAAAAAAACACCCAACCCAGAAAAGTCCTACTAGCATTCTCTCAGTATTTTTCTCCAGAAAGGAACCACACTCTAAACAAATTAAATACACCGAAATCATGTTCATTCCATACTTATGTACTAAAAGTAATACTATCAGTATGAATCTCTACTTACTTAAAAGAAAGTATACTGTAGCTGAGATCCCAGGGATGGAAAGGCTGACATTTTATTTGTTGTACATAGCCTGTACAATGTACTATTATCTACTGTACAATGACATTGACCAACATCTCCCTTTTAGCACTATATCACTGGATACACAGCAGAAGACCTAACAAAAATCCCACCAGTTCCATGCATGCCTTCAGACTGCCTGAAAGCCATTTTCACTCAGCAACATTAAAAAAAAAATAATAAAAGAGCAAACAATTTTTGCTTGGTAAACTCTATTTTGCTGGACAAGATGCTGTCTGCCAGTGAAAAATGGGAGGTTTGTGGGTTTGTAGTGACAATGTGACTGCATCAAAACTGTATCATTCAAATTAAATGGGCTGCTGGTACACTATAAACAGATATTACTTACAGGCAGCACAAAGCATCTACAGGCGGGTTGCACGCTCTCCAGAACAAATCTGAGAGGCTTTTAGGCTGGTCAGGAAAAGAGTCCTTCATTCCCCTAGGCCTTCCCAGGGACTTACAGCACGGTTACTGATACAGACCAGAACTGGGCTTTGTTCTGTAGTACCCGGCTCAGCTACCCTATTGGCCGTTTAAATTATTCCTGTAGCAAGAGCAATTTTTGTATATCCCAGAGAACCAACTACTGCAGCATAATGATCATAAACATAAATACACAACAGAAATATGTTTATATACTTGTATAGCGTACAATCCCAAATCAATAAAACAACCGGTGTTTCGAGCAAACGACTTTGGAGGAAGTTACTTCTTGGAGGGGGAAGTAATGAAAAAAAGACTTAGAAAACACAACACCTTCACTTAATTTTCAACACATGCTTGCAAATTATAAATTTAACTTAGCACCTACCAAATGCCTGGAAGCAGCGTCATTTTTTCTCATTTCTGCAGCTCCCTGCATCTCCCCGTCGGAACACGCGGGTTCTATTAACGATGGACGACACGACATCTCAGCAGGATGAGCAGTTGGTGCTGCTTCTGCCTCGGGCGTCCGGCTGCAGAGCACGGCCCGGCGCTCACTGCCACCCACCCCGCCCCGGGACACGGCGGGGCAGGCACAACCCACCGGAGAAACACCGGAGGCCGAGCCCGGCGCCCCGGCCCTTTCCCGACAGACCCGCACCGGCAGCCGCCCCCCCTTCCCCTCGGGGGAGGAGGCCGCACCGGAAGGGGGTGTGTGTGCGCCGGAGGTGGCCGTCGCTGCCTGATGACGCAACTCTGACGTTGCTCGCCGTCGGACCGGAAGCACAAAAGATTGGCCTTTTTTTAAAAAAAAAAAACCAAACAAAACAAAAAAACCAAAAAAAAACCCCAGAAACAAACAACACCCGCGACACGCCAGCCGCCGGGAGGCGAGGAGATGGCGGCCGGCGGGGAAGCCGCCCCGGGTGAGGCTGGACGCGGCCGCCCGGAGCCGCGGAGGCCAGGAGGAGGAGGGAGGAGGAGGAATGGAAGGCGCCGGGCTCCTCCGGGAAGGAGGAGGAGGAGACCAAGCCCGAGGCGACTTCGTGGGTGTCCTCCCCCCGGAGGTCAGCTGTCTTTCACAAATAACCTAAAGAGAAAGCGAAAGGCACCTCTTTTAAGGAGTAAGGAGGAAAACGAATTCCTGGTTTAAGGTTTTCATCTTGACCCTCAAAGAATTGAGGCGAGAAGCCTCTTGCCAACTTAGAAAAGCTGAAAGTAGAGCAAGGTCTGCTTCTTGGCAAGCAGTGCACCTTCCTGGGCTTAGCATCTAGAGATCCAGAGACACGTTACAAATCCCGTTTGTAGCATTACTCCCCCAGTGCAAAACTTACTGGTATCGAATGCAACTTAAATCAGTTCATTTCCAAGATCTGAGCTATCTGTTTCTCCACCAGATCACCTTACTGAGAAACTACTGGAAAAGCAAAGTGAAGCAGGAACGGCTGAGCGGGAAATACAGCAACGTTCCCTCACAAAACAGCTTGCCAGAGAAAAGCACGTATCCCATGGACGTCGACACGTGGGGGGAAATCCAAGCAGAACTTGAGAGATGAAAAACCAGTGCTGGTTCTTGCAACTCAAGAACCTTTTATCAAGGACTCACAGACGGACAAACTCTACATATTTTGCTGTTCAAAATCAGTTGCGTTTGCAAACATTGGATGAAAGCTTTTAAAAAAACCCTCTCATGTCTATCTTTTTTTTTTTTTTTTTTTAAATTGTCACTTTATCTGATTAATTTTCTGTAAAATTCTAAATAAGACTAAATCTTCAGTTGTGATTTTATATTTATAAATTTAATGTTTTTTCTATATTGTCAAAAATTATTGATTGTACTTTCAATTTGCACTTTTTATTTTGGAAGACGTTACTTTTAAGAAAAAAGGAAAGAAAAGAAGTGTCCTCTTTGGCAGAGGACTTTGTGGCAACGTAAGGGCAGGAGTGTCCTGTCTTGAACATGAGGTTCAATGATCAGGCTCCTGTCAGATAGCAGATTTTACTTAAATTAGGTCCAGCCCTTGCCTTTAACTGGGGGGCCCAGTAACACTAGATGGAGCAGTAGGGCAGCTTTGCTCTGGAATGGTGACACCGTGCTCTTTTGGCTGAGACCCAGCAGCTTTTTTTGTTTGATGGTGCTGGTGGTTAAACAATCCATGAGTTAAAACTTGCTTCACAACTTACTCATTTTTATTTTCTCACTATTCTTTAACCAGTGCAGAATACCTGGTGAAAACACTTAGTAATTTTTACACCTCTTTATTGCAAATATCTGGGCTCACAGGCTGTTTGTTGTAGGTCCCACATCCACAGTCCAAGCAAGAAACACAACAACCAGGTGAAACTGGTAGTTCTAAAATACTGCCAAGAACAGTACGTTTCCTGATCCCTTTTCTAGTTTGGAGCATTCAATCTCTAATTTGGAGATTTCATTAAAACTGATCTACTTCCCTTAAGCCTTCTGCACCTTCCTGAAAACAGGTTTTCAGGTCATAAGCACCTTTTCATGAACAGCATATCTAATTGAGACAGCTTTCTCATCAACAACACACCTAGTTAGCTCAGATAAAATAAAATAAAATTTAAAAAAACAAATCAAGCACAACAGTTTTTGCACTGAAGGTGCTGCTCATGGTATGTTTTACCCTGTCTTTAAGAGAGCTGGAAGTGAAAAAAAAAAAGGCATAGAAAATAATAATGAAAAAAATAATACTACACATTTTCCTCACCTCAGGAGTGCCCAATTTATTAATTATAAGACAGGAAAAGTGCACGTTAATGGATCTAGTCTCTCACCTTTCTCCTTGCCCAGCCTCCTCTTGTTACCTCCAGCCTCTATAACTCCCAGACATTTATCCCACCTTCCTGCTCCTTTCCTGCCCCTCTGCTGCCAGTTCTCATGAATTTGTCTCAGGATACAGTTTTAAAATAGCATAATAACTTTTCTGGCATAAATCCTGCCATGCACAGAGCTCTTTTCACTGTAGCTTTTCCCCATTCTCGTAGGAATCACCAGGACCTGTCAGGGTTAAACACTCAGCTCTCAGCAATTAGACAAGGCCAGGAGCTTTAAACCAGGAGCAGCGATGCTGGAAGTTTCTCATTAAAATCCTCTCTGAAAGAAAGAAAAAAAAAAACACCCACAAATACTTGGGGTTTTTTGTTTTGTTTTAAGTTCTCATGAAAATAAAGCTTGTTTCCCCTGTGGAGATTTTATGACATCAATTCTGGCCCTCTGCTCCCCCACATTCTCCCCCTGCACCACCTCCTCAGCTCTGCTGCAGGCTGGATGTTCTCTCTTCCCTTCAAAGACACCCCAGCAGCATCCATTGCTCACAACAGCAGCACTTCCTACACCAGCTGCTTTGGGCTCATCTCTCCCTCCTCCTACCTGCAAGCAAAAACCACCGAAATGCCGGTGACAGGAAGACCGCCCCGGTCCCAAAATTAGCACTAGTGCATAGATCTCCGTCCCCAGAGAGCATCCTCAGCAGCTGAAGTCATGCATGTAAACCCCATCTCCCAGCCCAGGACAAGCACCAGAGACCCTCTCACCTAGGTGACTGGTGAAACCCTTTTTTTACAGAATCCCATGGGGTTGGAAGGGACCTCTGGAGATCGTCTAGTCCAAACCCCCATCTAGTCCGACCCAGAGCAGGTCCACCCAGAGCAGGTTGCACAAGAATGTGTCCAGGCAGGTTTTGAATGTCTCCAGAGAAGGAGACTCCACCACCTCCCTGGGCAGCCTCTTCCACTGCTCTGCCATCCTCACAGGAAAGAAGTTCTTCTTCACGTTTAGGTGGAACTTCTTCTATTCAAGTTTGTGCCCATTTCCTCTTGTCCTGTCACTGGGCACCACTGAAGAGTGCCCAGCTCTACTGAAGCTCACTGAATGCCTACTGACGTGGGCATCACTTCAGTGCCCAGCTCTCTTACCCCCAAAGTTTCTGAGGAAGTGAAAAGTTTTAGTTTAGCAAACACCACCGACCTTCCCACTGTGTTCACACACCACTTCTACCTTCCTACTTGAAGGTGTCAGCCGCAGCAAGGTGCCCGAGGAGCCCATTGCCCAGGCATCTCATCGCCCATGCAGCCTTTCCCTTTCCTCAGGTGGGGAGGCCTTTGGAGAGGAGCTCGTGGGGTGCAGAGCAAACAGCACATCCTCCGCCCACACACCTCAGCTACGCAACAGGGAACTCAAACCCAGCCAGGTTTCTGCGATGGAGGAAAAAACCCAAAAGTTTCCCTGCGGCACGCAGCCGGACATCCAAATGCCTGGCGCTGAAGCTCAACCCGAGGTCCCCCCTGAGGTCAGTATTTTATTTCTGCTTTTCCAAAAAACCTCTGGTGGTATTTAGAACCTTCCTCGCGACTCCTGAGTGCTGCTGTGCTCCATTTCTGAGGGGAGGAGCCGACGGGGTGGCTTTGCTTCACCACGGGGCAGGACGTGGCTTCCTGTCCCATCACCAGTCAGATGGCATGAAAAAGAAAGCACGAGGTGCTTTAATCACTGCGGATTTTTCTTCATTAGACCGCTCAAGTTTCAAAGTGATTTGTGGTTGTTTGTTGGTTTGTTGTTTTTTTTTTTTTAAGAGGAATATTTCTTCTGATAGACAGGCCCTACCTTTTCACGTCTGGGAGGTCCCAAGTGACAGAGTTATTCCAGCTGGAGGCAAAACTGTTGGGCTCAGGACTGGGATCAGCTGCTTCAGCCCACCAATGCCGACAGAAGGGCGAAAAAGGCACACAGACTGAGGGGATGTGGGTGGTGGTAGTGTTATTTTCTCTCCAAATGAACTTGGGTAGATGCATACCAGATTCCCAAGAGCATCCTGACACTTTGTGGCTGTTTTGCAGCTTGTTCAGAAAAGGCTGTACCCGACTCTGTGGAAGAAGCCACCTGCCACAGTTAACACTGCGACTCGGCAGCAGCTTCTGATCAGCACGAGGCTGCTAAGAATTGGGGGTTTGTGGTGTGTTTTGTTGGTTGGTTGGGGTTTTTTTAGGCCCCAGTGCTAAGGGCTAAACCCATTTCTAGTATTCTGGTAAACCAAAAAGAAAAAAACCCCAAGCTTCAAGTGTGGGCAGAAGGAGGAAAAGGAGAGAGGTGATTTGCACAGCAAACTCAGAGGTTCCAGGGGACCTACCAAAGTGAAACCCAAAAGAACAATTCTATGTACCAGCAGAGTTTCCCCTCCAGCCCCCTCTACCTCCTGAGAATCATCCTGTCCACACTGCCACCCATATCCACCAACTGCGGACTTACAAAGCAAGGAGGGAGTAAAAAAATTAAAAAAACACCACAAAAAAACCCAACAGCCTGAAAAAGCATGAAGATCAGGTGAAACATTAGATTATTTTTTTTTATTCCCATTTAAAAAATATTGTTAGAACAGCACATGCACAGTCATTAAAAACCTTAACCAGCAAAGGAGCTGCCAATACTGGTGTGGCAACTGCACAGCCTGGTCTCTCGCTGAGATGCCACAGACTGGAAGCTCCACACAAAAACTTCTCCTGGTGCCACGGGACACCTATAGCCATAAGATAACGTACTAGCCACAGCACTAAATATGGCTTTCAAACATCTCGGTGATCTCAGAACACCAATTACAAAAGACCACAAGATATTACCAGCTACCCGTGTGAGGATTCAACGTGAAGGCTGAACTGAAGGTACAGGCTGAGCAAGTTCAGAACAGAGAAAACTTCAAACAAACAAACAAACAAACAAACCAGCCTCCCTAAGCCTTTAATCCTAACAGGAGAAGGAAAGTTGAGAAAGGCAAAATAGTTTTGGCAGCAGCCTTACCTAACAGCTAAGAAAAGAAGTATGACAATACCCCGTAAGAACTTTGTCCATCTGAGGGAACATTTTCAATAACTTCCACTCTTTTTCCATCCCAACACTAGAGAACAGGAGTCCTGGACAAGTTTAGGTAGAAAATCCTAACACCTGGGTTTTGCAAGATACAGCATATAGCATTGGACAGTATAGCCAATCACAGAAATGTGCCTCCAGTTTCACCTGGTGTGGCTAACTAATCAGCTTTCCTAATGCACCTTTATTCCTGAACATCACTAATCTGTACCCAATGTTATCACTAAATTATACTGCTCCAACGGGCAGTGCTTGGAGAGAATAAAGCTGGGGGCTCCGCAGATGCTTTAACAGCGAGACTGTGGGGGCACTTTATACCCATGAAGTAACCAGACATCTATATAATGGCACATAGGCATGAGGTTAGTGGAAGCTTTTGCTGTTCTAGAGGAGGGACTACAGACCACGTGGTCTGTTGTAGCACATCTCAAATGCTACTCGGCGTTTGTGTTTACGTCCCCGAGTTCCATCCTACGATGCCTAAAAAGCAGAGCCAGAAACTCTTTTTATAGATTGGGAAGTTTAGGTTAAACAGCTTTCAGAAGGAGGAGGCAGGGCTGGGGGAAGAGGAGAAAGGGGAAATTGAAGCTGTAGCTTGGGGAAAAAAAAAAGCCTTACATAAAAATATCAAGCTAAAAAAACCCACCAACTTTATTTCACCACTTAGTACCAGAATGATGAAATATTTCCTTTTATTAATCAGAAAACTGCACAGAGGCGTTAAACACCTGATAAAAACAACTCTTCCTGTGATTCAAAAATATCTCACACGTGCATGTTGATGTTGTTACTGTACTCTCACCCTCGCACACGAGGGAGTCACGCAGCAGCTTAAGCCTTCAAAAGCAGGATACCTACACACACAGAGCAGAAGCCTTGAAGGACAAAAGAGAGAGTTTCTTGGGTTTATTTCGATATACTTCAGTGTTTTTCAGACTTTTCCTTATGGTGCGGGAGCAGGTACGTGAAAAGACTGATTATCCATTGATTTCTATAATTGATACTCTCTCAGCCTGCAATATGTTGTTCTTGTATATTTGATAAAGGAGCTAATGGCAATACTCTTCAGAAGAAAGTTTCTCAATGTCCTTTTAATACCTGGGTTTGAGGACGGGGGAAGATTGGGGTGTCCAGTTTAGACTTTTTTAGGTTGTTTCTTTTTTTAAAATTCAACTGGTCGATCCCCAGTTGTTCCTCCTCTCCCTTGACCAATTTGGTTTATTAATATTCAAGATTTTGGTGGACGACATACTGAAGGCAGGTTTTAAAAATATACTAATACAATTTACCTCCCTTTCAACTGCTGGGAGCAAATGTCCATCAGCATTTGCCTTCGATTCCTTTCCTCACTCATTCTCAGTTATCTTTTAGTGGGATGGAGAAAGACAGGGAAACGTGTTGCTCTCTCAAAAAAATGCAGGGTCAACACAGGGAAGATGAAGAGTTTTCCTCCATCACACTTACAATGGAAGTCCAATGAAGAATGAAAAGCAGCATTTTCCTCAGCTTTCATACACAGTTTTACTCTCCCTTCAACCAAACTGAAAGGTAAGAAAATCAAGCAGCCTACAAGAACCAGAAACAAAGCGTGAAAAGCCACAGTTTTGATTCTAAAAGCAAAGCAGGAAGTTCTATGTTCTAATCTAGTTAAAAAAAAAAATTCCCATTTTGAAGCCAAACGAGAAGCTCTATTTCAAGAAGTCTCACGAGTAACAGCAAAAGAAGAACCTTGTTTTCAGTCAGAGAGTTTTCAAAGGTGTTTTTTTGTTTGCTTGGCTTGCAGATCACCAACCCACTATTTTAGGAGGTGAAACAGTTCTTAAAATACCTTTGAAAGGTGCTGAAGTAACCACATTCAGATTATTCTTCATGCAGCAGATTCATCCTTCAACTATATCACCTTCCCACATAACAAAACCAACTCCCAGGCACAGCTGGCAGCTCCCTGCCGCGTTCAATTTGCAGACTGACCCGGACTAGGTCTCGTTTGAAGGCTGGAGCTACTTCCACAGAGCTGGCAAAAGACACTCTCCTCCTTCAGGCTCCAAGCTGGTGGCTGCAGGGCAGGTGGGAGCGTTGTAAAGGCCCCCCACTACCACAAGGCTCCCTTGGGCAGCCAGACCACATGCTGTTGGCAAGCAAAGTCATCCGGAAAGGCACCGGGCTCCACCGGTCAGGACACTGATCCCGCCTCCACCCTTTGCTCTTTAAGTTGTCTGTGTGTTCCTCAGTGCCACACAAGTAACACAGAAAGATATGACACAGATACGATAGAAACCATGATCCTGAGAAGCTGAGAGGAGGTTCGAAAGTGAAAGACTCCCCACTTGCCACCAACATCAGTCACAAGGAGCACAACGGAGGTTTCCATCCGGTGTCCTCACGTTAAAGGGCAAACGGCTGATGCTTCACACATCAAGAACTGCCCAGCTCACAGGAGAAATAATATCACTATGCAATTTCTTAATTGTATAATCTCAAAGCAATCTTTCAAACCAGAGGCTGTGAGAACAACCTTGCATATTTTATTTTTTTTTCTTCAAAAAGATTCTTTTGCATGTTGTGGCATATCCTTAACATGTAAGAGCATATAAATTTCCACTTCCATTTCCTTTCAGAGAAACCCAACATAGTGTATTTACTTAAAAATTACTCAAGTAGGTAGGCTAAAGAATTTAGCACTCTTTATTACATGGCACACCTGGTTTTCACAGCCTGCCAAAGCTCTCAAACCCCAAAACGCCTCCAAAAGGTGGCTGGTGAGAAGGCAAGAGGAGAGCAGACATTAGCCAGCAGGAAACCCAAATGGGTGTGAGAAATTTGAAGCCCAGCTTCAAGTCTTCTTCTGTTGGGCACAGAAGTTTATACTGAGCACGATCAAACCTTGATGGATCAACGAGAAGACCACAGCTCACAAGTGAAAACACACGTGCTTTTCACCCCACGAGCTGCAGGCACCCACAGAAATGGTGACTGCCAATAACCAGCAGAGGACTGTTAGCTACTCCTTTTGGTCTTTAAAGTTCCTGCTACAGTCCCCCCCAGTTATAAATTGGGTAAACAGAAAAAAGTCCCAATGAAGAAACCAGCCAAAACCCCCAAAACATAACACACACCACACACCCCCACAAACCAAAACAACAACAAAAATCCCAAACAAACAAAACCAAAAACAAACCAAAAAAACCCCCTCCCTGGTACATTTCTGGTGCTCCCCAAAAAAGGTTAAAAGGAAAGTTTTCAGGATTCTTAGTTTCAGCGCTACCCAAGCCTGAACTTGGAACAAACAGACACGTTACAAACAATGAAAAGCTCTTATTCAGAGCCCCATGAAGCAGGTTGTTTAAACTTAAAATGCCTTCTAAATATTTCAAACCAAATTTGGGGGTAACAAGGGAGGAAATAATTAGCATTTAACATTAGTAATGAAGTGAAATTTAAGGCAAAGACAGAAGGAGTATTGCTGCAATGATGAATTATCTGCAATATTGCACTAACAAAGACAAACTTTGTCTAAAAGAGGGGTTTCCCAGTCTGCACTAGATTCTACCTCAGACACCTTAACTAGTTTTCTGCTCTTTATGAAAGAACTTTGGTTAAAGATTCCTCCAGAAAATGGCCCCTAAAACCACAGTATCAGTAAACCTTTAATGCTGTTAACTATTCTTTCAAACAAAAAGCAAAGACAACACTCTGCAAGGAACAGCACCAAAATAACTACATTTAGGAACAAAAGAATACTTCAGAAGTATTCCTTCAGAAGGAAGCTGCAGTGTAGGGAAAGCAAACAGCTCTTGGAAGCCACTCCTAGGAACATGTTGAGACCTAACAACCTCCACATGCAACCCCTGTGGCTGAAAGCTTCTAAGGTTGTTGTAGTCCTCATGGATGTGGGGTGGGTTTGGTTTTCTTTTTGGGATGTGTGTGGTTTGATTTCTTTTACACCTTGGAAGAAGGAGCTCCATGTCTACAGGAGTGTTTTTATGGATACATGATTATAAATACAGTCCTTACCCACAACGGTTTGTTTTGCTGTCCTTTAGTCTATGAAAAAAGACAAATGCACGTTATAAGTCAAAAAGGAACTGATGCTGATGTACTAACTGCTGAGTACGTAGCAGTGGTGTGATTTAAATAGTTAGAAAGTGAAAACAGATGGAGGAAGCATGGCCCATGGAGGTCTGCTCTTCTCTTTCTCCTCTTTCAATTAGTAGTTCCTTGTAATAGGACTCATTATTATTCTGAATAGGAACTCTGCCCTTGTGCTCCTATTCAGTAAACATGCCTTATCCCTTCCATGCCTTCTGAGTACAGCCTCACAGCCTATGGTAGATCTCGTAGTTGCTTTTTAATACTGAATTCCCTTGGACAAAATCTAGTACGTTTAGAAATTCTAGTGATACAAAACTAACCTTCTTTCTCTTCCCCTATACAGCCATCTATTACAGAAGTCCTCACCACCTTGTCTCAACTCCAGGAGCTCCTTAGCAAGTTTCCTGACTCTGTTCAAGGGTTGTGACAGCAGCCGTCGTCATCTCACGCACAATTCCTAAAGTCAGACTCCTGGTGGATATTCAGGAACCTACTGTCTCAGGCAAATTAAAGCATTTACAGCAAGAAAGGTGGGTAGGGTGGTACCAGACATACTTTCAAGACTTCCAATCTTCTTTTTTACACCAAGAAGCAGACACACCAACAAACCCTTGGGATCTTTTTCCACAAGAACTACCTGTGAGGTCAGAGACCCCGTTGATAGAGTCTGGTGCAAACATCACAGCTTTTCCACAAGTACAATGACTTGCATCACCTACCAGAGAAAATACTGCTCATAGATGGACAGCTGTACCCTTGACTGGGTGTGGGGAGAAATGACATGATCAAAGACTGGTAAAACTTCCCAGTTTTATTTAAAAATTGGCAGTTGGATCCCCCCTTTGCTAAGCTTGGCAAGTTTCCATTTGGTTTTGTGGGTTCGCTGTGGTTTGATTTTTTTTTTCCTATTTTCCTTTGCCATAGGATATTTTGGGGTTGGTGAGCTCTGAAAGCAAAAATAAGCAGTGACCACAAAGCAATTATCAAAAAAGCAGGCTGTGCAAAGAGGGTATCTTTTTGCTAGGAGTCTTCCTTCCTGAGAAGGACAGACCAGGCTTCAGCAGCCCTGTCAGCCTGCATGAGACACAGGAAATGCCTGACACAAGTTGATTTCCTCTGGATGGTTTAAATGGCCAGGAGGCTGAGGGTTTGCCAGCCCGCTCCCCCACAAGGCTGCCTTCTCTTTGTGATAAGCAACCCCAGCACAAAAGACCTTCAGGCTCATCAGCTCAGACACAGGTATAATTAAGCAGAATTGAAGAGGAGCTTTAGCTCCACATTTCTTCTTAGATGGGAAAGGATTAGAAAAGGTATCTCAAGGATAAGGTATCTTCCTAGATCTACAAACAGAGTTTTAAAAGTTTTGAAGTTTACTTGCGCTCAGAAGCCTCAGTCTCCATCAGGAATGGTCTACATGCAGAATCCAACATGAACTTGACTTTCGACTCCTGCTTAAAGTTGAAGACTTAGATGTTTTTGTCTGACTGTCTGTATCAAACTTTTAAATTGACCAGGTAAACTGACCCTGTCAAATAATAATGTTTATTTCAGTTACAGCAAGCATAAAGTTTCATTTATATTACTAAGGCACAGAACCAAGGACCAAGTATGTTGCTGGAGGTTAAGAAAAACCTAAATGAAACCAGTTCAATCAGTAGTTCAAATAAGTAACCTATGAATCCCTTTCCCTTCTCCTGGGAGATTCTTAATTCAAGTACAGGTCAAATCAGCAGTACGTGACACCCGAGAGCAACTGTTTTGGAGGCCTAAATGAAGGGAAAGAAGGTCCTATTGGACAATGAAGCAGATTCTTGTGGAGAAATTTAGAAAAGTGAAACTCACGCTATCAGCTGTGGCAGCAGGGAAAGTACAACCTTCCCAAGGTAGACTGATTAAGCTAAGCAGCAACACACTAGTATGGCATGCTCTGTGCTCTATTTTAGTACAATATTACCATAACACAAGTGGAAAAATGTTAGTTTGTTAGTGCCCACTACAGAATTGAAACTTACTTCCCACCCTCACCCCCAGCCCACAAGCCTTAGGACACCTTTCTGGATGATGTTGCCATCTCTTGGTGAAATGTTAAAATTCCCATTTCATTATGAGTAACTAATTTCAGCTGGCTGTCTTCTTGCTGGCAGATCTTCATTTTCCAGTCCTAGAAACTGCCTGAATTGCTCTGATCCACTCTGTACGCTCTGTGGATGAGGCTGCTTGCAAGTAATAGTGGATTTCATTTGCTGTGATGATCTCAAAGAGGATGTTGTCAGCATCGTACTTCTTGGCTACAGAGGAGAGATAAGTCAGTCAGCTATGAGCGAATAAAGTATTGTATTTACAATGTTTATTCCTTTACACACTGTAAAGGGACATCTTTCAATTCTACAGGCCTTGCCAGCTACAAGAACAAGATATTTAAGTTCATGTCACATCCAGAATCTCTGGTCCTTTCCGTATCCACCAGCACAGCCCACAAAGGTGCTGAGATGACAGACTTTCTTGCTGGGTATAATGGTTTGCCTCTCCCGTGGAGGGGAGAATGCACAGAATGAGTGTTTCCTGTCCCTTGCAGCAATGCTCAGCCATTCTGTCCCCACAAACTACTGCTGGGAGGGAACAGAGTGTGAACAGTAATAATCTGTTGGCCTGACCGTTTCTAACATAAAGGTTCCATCCCAATTTCATCAACTAAAAGGAGGAAACTCAGCTTCCTTTGCCCAAGGCCACTTATCCTAACATAGGGATGGTGTCGCCCTTTTGACAAATCTTCTCTAAACAACTGAGAAAACACAAGATTCCTTGTTGCTACCTTTACCACGGTATCCTTCTCCAGCAATTAATAGAGAGACTAGTTACTAGAAGAATTACCAAATCGTTGCACATAAGTTGCTTTTGAGTAAAAACCACTTGTGATTTCAAGGCAGGTTGAAAGAATGTACCCAAAACTTATTACACAGCTTATTCAATACAGTTCCTTACAGTCTGGCATATCTTCCACTGCTGACACCACGCTGCCTCTCAAGTGGATTGCTCCTAGGGGTTCTTCTCCCTGGTGAGGAGATGAAATCCAAATGAAATGCAACACTTGTGAAACTGTTCCCCTGTTAATATCTGCCTGCAGCTCCAGAATGGAAACACAAAACACTTGCTGACTTAGTGTGTCACCTGGGAAACCAGGGGATCCTCAGTCTGTGGGTGACATGGAGGGGGGTGGGGGGGGGTTGTAAGGGGAAGACACACAAAGAAACAGGAAGTCTCTTTTGGGCTTCAGAATTCAGAGTCTATAGAGTATTTAGCATGTCCTGAAAAAAGGTACAAGGAGAATATAAGCCTTGTGCCAACTGTAATTTTTCTTTTGATCCCAGTGAATAGAGAAAAAAAAAAAAGATTGGTTTGAAAAAGGGTAGATCTAAAGAATTGTTCTTAGCAAGCAGCAAAAGCAGCTACACCCTTATTTACAAGTTGGTCTCTCGTGCACTTGAGGACTGTGACAGTCAAAGAATGGGTGAAGGTGCCTTTTGCTGTCTGAGTTTCAAAGAAGCAGTCCCTATAAGCTGACACACCTCAGCCCTTTGGGAGGGGATGCCAGGAGCAGGAAAGGCAAGCTGGGAACAGGGAGGTCAGAAACTCCTCAGTGTTGATTTTCCAGTGTGTTCAGGCCCCCTTGCTGTGCCAAGGGGGACAGGCACAGCATAAAGCCCCTGTAATCTATAACAGCTCTGCTCCTGCAGCAATGCAGGATAAAATAAACCCTGGGAGCTGAATCTACCCAAATGGCTGCTTTTGGGGTGCAGGTTTTGTTTGTGGCAATGCTCTTTCCTTCCTTAGGGCAGTGTTTGGCCTGTTAGAAATACCTAAGAAATGGAATGCTGTGTCTCAGCCTGGCACAGAAAATATCTCCGTTATAAATGACTGTATAGTCTTCGTTTGTGCTCATGACCTAGTTCGTTTTAATCAAGTGAGAACACATAGTAATTCTGTTTAATCACAGATAAGAGGTGAGAGCACAGTTCAGTGTTCCCCGGGGGTGTGCAAATACTCCATTCAGATATTTCTACAAGGTGTTTGCTTTAAAACAAACAGGAAAATAAAACAAACAGGAAAATAAATCCAATGTCTCTTACTCCAGCGGGATCATAGTAGTGAAGATAGGCAGGGTCATCTCTTAAAACAAACTTTCTCACTTTCCAGTTCTTCCTCCGATGTCCCTAGGAAAAATTCCAAAGCACGAATGCTGTGAGCTGCTTTGCCTGAAAGTACTTACAGTCAGCTTACCCCCATGAGAGAACAGGCAAATACAAAAGGGAAAACCTGAATATTTTGGACAGGAAATATGAATTGCAGTACAACTTGAACCTGGAAAAGGTTCCTGGCTGAGAAGCTCCAGCAGAAATAACACCACCTTCCAATATGGACGTAGATACCCCATTGCCTGTTTTCAAGACTGAAATGATGGGTGAGGAAAATCTAGGATTGCTAAAATCATTTTCAGCAGAAGCAGTGACACTTTCAAGCAATGACGTACAGCTTACGGAGTATGACCAGTCCAGACTAATACTGCTGGAAGACTCATGAATCACTTCTTCTCAGCATTTCAAAATACGCATTTCTCAATCAGCTACGCTGTTTGCAAGGAAGCTCTTATTAATTAGGCAGACGTGAACGTGACAGTGTAAAAGTTAGCAGAAATATGTGTGTCTAATTTCTTCTACTGCTTTTGAGTGATCTGGCTGAGCAAGAGAAATACAAGCGAGCGCCACCTATAAGTTCTTAGGCTCCCAAGGAATATTTTAACAGTAGAGGTTGAGACTTTCTTTACAGAGCCAGTGGTCAAATACCAGAACAGGCTTCCTAGAGAGGTGACTGATAGAAAGTAAGGATTTTACCATGACGTTCACTGTATTGCTTAAAATTTTGCTGGAAAGGAGGGTATACAGTTATCTTTCATCTTACAAATGGGACAGGACCAAACACTAGTGACTGAAAGGACTCCTTTGCTCAGGTATGCTAAAAAAGCCTGTGAAAACTGGCTACTGAACCCAGCTGTGTGGCCAGAGGGACTCTGGATTGGCAGTTCAGTTCTGCATTGTACCAATGACTTGTCACATCTCCTGCTGTAGCACTCCTTCCTAATTAAAACTATAAGCTGCCTTATTTCCTAGTAAAAGCAATAAAACCTGCAATGTTGTGTAAAAGCCCTGCTGCTGGGCTACAGCAAGTGCTTTGTGCAAAGTCACGAGGGACAGAGGTGGGACCTGTCAAGTGTGGAGATGGCATAAGCTAGTTTTTCTCTTCTCTAAAGCTTTTAGGTGGAAAAGAGTAATCTTGTATCCACACAACATCATCCCAATGACAGGATGGAACACGTACAATACTCACCTGTTTCAGCAAACATCCTTGTTTGACTATTATGCCTCTGAACTCTTCTTTCAGGACCACATCATCATCACTAGAATTTCCCTCGCAGAAAAACCCACTGTCTGGCTGCAAGACCACAAGAGAAAAATCAGAAGTTACACAGCTGCTGCGTGTTTATATACACATAGAAATGCGACTTGTCCCCCTGCTTTTGGCACCCAAAAAAATCAACCCTTTTACTGGAAAAATCTCCCAGTGAAGTGGAGGAGATCTCCAAGTTCCCATGGAAGCATCTCAGTGTGAGACAGGACTACACCAATGTGTCTCGGGGCATCTGAAGACAGCTGGAGCATCTGTTTATATGTCAGTGTCTCCGTTCTCCCTGATTCTTGGGATCACATTTCCTCCAAAACGGACAGGCTGTCTTGATCCCATGAGGTTTTTAAATGCACACAGACAGCAGTTCATACGAACAGCCAATACACTCCAGGCTGTCCAACCCCTGCACCTAACACATCCTTTCTCTTCCTCCACCTGTTAAAACCTAGAATTTGAGAAGAAAAAATGCTTCATCTAGGCTGCCTTCTCCAACAACAAGAGCTGCCCTTAGTTTTTGAAATTTGCCATTTTCTATAGCTGTGATGTTGTGATGTGTACACTGAGCACAGGTTGTCTCAGGGTCCATGAGACATCCACTCCACACCGGATAAATTGTGATGCTGCTTATTGAAATCTTACTCCATTCAAAATATGTAAATGTAGGGAGCCATTTTATGGCTTTGAGTAAACATCTGTGCTGCCTACTTGTATGACAGCAAGTCGGACACTGATGTACCTCCTCACACCACATAGGTATTGAATCAAACTAGAAACAAGCTGAAAGCAAGCAGAGCACACATGGGCTGCTTGGAAAAGTGTCCCAGGTTGCTAGGAACTGTGATGGCCACACCTTCTCCAGCAGTGTCTCTGCTTCCACTGTTGCAGAGGTAAAAATCTCCCTACCAGGGACACATTCTAGGAAAACAAACGGAGTAACAGGAGATTCATTTTGCTGAAGTTGAGTGACTCTATACAGAATTGCAATATTTAAGCATTAATTTACTTGACAGAAGGTATACTTTTTTGTTAGCTCAAGCTCCTAAGCAAAACATCGTTAAAATGGTATTTGACTGTGATTATGGTATTGCATGTTCTTCAAGTATATCTAAAGAATACAAAACAATAAATTGAAAAGGCTGGGTGAGGTGCCCAGGGCAGGTGTTATTGGGGGATGTTACAAACGTCGGCTTCTCTGCTCACAGTCAAGTTCTGTGTGTGCACACAGAGTCAGATCTGAGAGCTCTACACAAAAATGGGTTTGTAGCTTGTGCCATTCTGAGAAGCCCCATGATAATGAATTACTCTCTTCCCTTCCACTGAATCATCAGGGGAACTGATGGCTAAATTCTGTTTTCTGGTGAAAACACCGGGAACAAAATCTAAGTTAAATAGAACTCAGCTTGATCTCAGCATTCAGTTCACACTTAGAAGGGTGCCAGAAAAAAATATGTTCTGCCCACAAATATTAAAGTGAGACAGTTCATTCTGAGTACCATGTAGAGAAAGAAAATTAACATGGACCTCTCAATTTCTGTACAATCTTTCCTCCAGGACTTAAGAAACTCAACCAGAAGCCTGAGAAAAGCAGAGCATCAGCAAGTCTGAGACAGTTAAAAAACCAAACCAAATAAAAAAATAGACTACAACACTCACAAAGTAATAGTAGGCATCACTGAGATCTAGGAAAGGGGTGTCTGACAGTCCCTCGGCAGCAGCCTTGGATGTATCTCCTGCAGGCTGTAGGTAGCCTTCACTTAGGAGGGAAGAGGCAAGCATCAGACCTTCTTTTCGGTTTCGGATGGAGTTGCTAGACACCAGCCAGTCAATCACAGAGCTGCCTGGTTACAAAGGAATAATTAAATCAGCCACAAACCAAGACAGACACAAATAAGCCTAAAAATACACAGGCAACAACCCTACTCCATCTATTCAGCAATATCCTGAAAGATGTTTTTAGTGACAACACAGAAAACTGATCTGGAAAGGTGCTTAGGTCATCCAGATACAGCAGATCTGATTGATGGCAGGGGCCAGTACATCTTTTGAACGCTGTATCTGAGGGAGAAGAGAGCTGGGATACAGGACTGAGCTGGGAAGCCTTGGGGACAGGGACTGGGGAAGTACAGAGGACAGCCAGGCCTAGAAAATGCAGTCTTCCACGCTGCTTTGTTACTGACACAGTGCTGTTGGAGCAGAGAGACTTTGCACTCTGGAACCCACAGATTTGACTTGGAACTGGACAGGAATGGCAATGTGTCACAGTTTATTGATTAAAAAAATTAAGAAAGGGTTAATTCTTCTGGAGTTAAATGTTTCAGCAAATTTCTACAAAGATCTACTTCAATCTTTCTAGTGCTGGTTAAGTTTCTTCCTCCTCTCTTGCTTACCATGAACACTTTCAAGCTTTATCCTTTAAGAATAAAGCTTGGTCAAGAAAACATATGCCAGGTTTTCTTTTCAAACTTCCCTGTGCTCTACAGAGCTTAGAATTGTTTTATCTATCTTTAGCCTCTCACTCTGTTCTCCCTTTATTGTATGGAAAAGAGGGACAAGAGGATCTTACCTGTAAAGCAGTGATTGAACACTTTTTTATTTTTTTCCAGCTTCAACTCCTTTATTCCCTTTTCAGGATCTTTCATTGAGAGGTACAAAGCACTGTGGATAAAAAGAACCAGAGGAACTGTTAGCACATAAAAAACTTTCACCAGTTCATACAATAAGATCATTGTCATTCACGAGGTCTTTATGTTTTGCTGGCATATTGATCTCTGCAGAGCTATAGCATGGCTGAGTTTAATCTCTTGATAAATTTATGTTGCAAAGCCTGGAGGCCTCACTACGTCACTGTCACAGCTGCAGGAGCAGAGCAGAGGAGTGCAGAGATGACTCACCACACCCCCATATGTTGAGAATGGAAGAACTTGTGGCAATTGTAGTGTGAAGAGAAGAATACCCATTGCTGAGGCACCTTCACAGGGCCCCGCAGCCTCAGTGCCAAGAGGGGAGCTCACTGCTTTCCTACGTTCCCCCAAAAGCCCTTGGCTGAGCAGAAAACCTTTTGCTGTGGTATTTCCAAAGCCTGCACGCTCTCGGAGGCCCTAATTAACCTCAGTGATTCCGGTCTGACTTCCTTTCTCCCACCACATTTCACTTGCTCAGAACTTTTAATTCCTTGAAACTCTGGAATGACAGGAGAGACAAATACTAAATGTCACAGAGTAAGTCCTTTGGCCTCTTAGTCAGGGAGATCCTCTGCTGAAGCCTGCAAAGTCAGATTTAGCTAGATCTTGGCCCTGTGCAGTTTTATTGTACTCTAAGGAGAACTGCAGGCTCACATGTATCTTGGTATTTATTTACTGATCACAGGCAAAAAATAACCCTTAATTTTTTTAACTACTGACAAACAGATGGCTTCCTATCTGTGTCCTTTATCTCTTTTTCTCCCTTTGCCAGTTTCAAGTTCTCTGGCAGGCACCACTCTCCCCTCACAAAAACTAGGCTAACATCAGTGTTTCTCTGGAGAACAGACAAAAAGTTTAAAATATTTTTGCAATGAATTACATATTGTATTACTATGCCTCTCCTAGAAGAATTACCCTTCGGCTGAGGTCTCCTTTTGTGCTGCAGTGTGCTTAGAAATCTCCTTACCAGCAAAATCCTTTGATAAATAAGCATGTTTTGTTATTAAAAATTATCTACCCAGTTCTGATTGCTCATTTCTGCCACATTGTGTGCTCTGAAACTGTTAGTCATGCAGAAAGGACTCCGAGGAAAACCAGAGAGGTAGCACGGACAGACATGCTCATAGTTCTTCCAGACTGAGGTTACATATCTGGCACACTGCCTGAGGATGGAAGTGAACAGGGGAGAAGAGCTATGAGAACAAACCTCAGGTTGATTGTTTCAGGCAGTCTGATAGACTTTCTTGTGGATTTTCTGGCAAACCTTTGGCCTCCGTCTATGCAACTAATTGCTCTCTTTATATCCCGGACCCAGGCATCTCTCTCCTCCAGGTAGGCAGCTTGAAAAAAGTGGTCCTGCTGCTTGGCTGCAGTGAGCTTGAAGACAAACTGGAATGATAAATGAAGGGGTTTTTTAAAAAGTTATTTCAGTGTAGCTAGTTGGGCGTGATTAACCTAGTACCACCACGACATACAGCTTACCTGTGCCTAAGGGAAAACTGAAAAAATACGCTAAAAAAAACCACTGAAGAAAAACATGAACAGGCAGTAAAGGTAACTCATTCCTTTTGTGATCTCCCTGCAAGCGATTCTGACATTGTCAGTACAACCAAGGTGGCTGTTGAACAGCCCAGCAAAAGTTAAAACCAGCAGCTATATCAGTGCTGCTGATTTTTAATCTTTGCTGTAAAGTTCACCACAGCTGAAAGGCTGAAGTGCCCAGCCCCTGCAGGCTTACAGTGGGTGTAAATGTCTTAACACTTAGAGGTGTGGTCAGTGTGAAGGAGGAGAAAAAAAAACCCCACATCGTGTTGCTCAGCTACTGATTCACAAGGGGAGAAAAAGTCACGGTCACACTGGAGAGCAGCTGAACATATCTGCAGCCTGGCAAACCTTGAAGGGCTTGGTACAGAGATGGTACATCCAACCCTTGGCTATACCTTATGACCATTGCCTATCTAAGCACACTAGCAACAATGGAAAGGCTGTATTTCCCCCAAAATTAGAAAAGCTCTTTTGGAAGTAGTTGTAAGCAGAAAAAAATAACACCAACCTGCAAACAAACAAACAAAAAAAAGAAACCAACACAAAGTTCACACAGTTTGATCTCAATAATCTTTTGGATGGAAAATCTGGATCTAATTACTCAGGCAAGAGGGTTTTCACTTCCTCTAAAATATAGTTCCCCATAAGTGGAACTGTAATTTATTCCATAGTTGTATTAGAATAAATACAACAGGTTCTGACACAGCAGGCATCTAAAGATGACAGGCTAATCAGCAAGCAATCGGCATGCCTTTACGAGGGCAAGTAAAGCAGAGACAATCATCAAAGAGCAGAGTGTGGCGAATCTACAGCAAAGAAATTAAAACACTGAACGAGGCTATTGAAGCCCGCATTTGGAAATGGCACATTTCTGAATGTCTCCAGTATCCATCTTCCAGGCTGTCAACGGGAAGAACTCTTGACACCCTGCAATTGCGCAGAAGCCCCACTGACAGATTTCAAACTTACAAAGCAGTGAGTCCTCAGAAATCCCCTTCAGACATAAATGTAACAGTTTCTTATCTGACACGGTTCATATTTCCATCAACACACGCCTTTTCTATTATTCAGTGAAGAGCTACACCCTGAAAATCAATGTACAGTGCATGTGAAAAGCAGACAGATCTCTCCGAATCTCAATATCCACAAGTCATGCTAACACACCAGATTAACAGAATGAAATAGCAAAGCAATAAAGCAAGCTTTTACCAAAGGAAAAATCAGCACTCAAAGTTGAAAAGCAGAGAAGCAAGGCTAATGAAGTGCTAGTGGAATGCCAAAGAGGAGTTTAGTAACCAAAATCTACTGGTGACGTGCTCTGAGGTTTCAAGGTAGGCCCTGATGCAGACACACCCAATTCAAAAAGCTGAAATCTAATCAGATGGATATAAAAGTCTGCTCATGGCTCAGAAGTCCCTGCTCCAAACTGGGCCCAAGTGAGTGAGACTGGACTTAAAACTGGCCTCGTGAGAATTATCCAATTCTCACCCTACAGAACTCCTGTCTTAAAAACACACTTTCATTTCTAGCCATATAAAATAAATGGATGCAAACCACTAAGAACCAAAATAATTCCCATAAGAGGAAGAACTGTATGTTTTGACACCTAACCAGTGAGAGTGCAGAGGCTTCAGATTCTTCAGTAAAGTTGTAAGATACAAAAATTAAGGTACTATATTTTCAAGGAATAAATGCAGAAATTTAGGTTTAGTCATATCGGGCAGTAACTATTTGTAAGAACAATCCCAGTGATGGTGCTGCTCATATGAATGAGCATGTTGCAGTTTTGACTATTTGAACAGTGCAAATTTTAAGAGAAAATATGCCTCCAGGGTGATTGGGCTACAGACTTGCAGAACAATCTCTCAAATTCAACAAAGAGGATCTCACCCAGCACCTGCTGAGGAGGTTTCGCTTCCACTGACTTCAGCAAACTCTGCATCAGATCTTACTTATGAAAAGATGTCTCAATCCCCAGGTCTGAGATCCTCCTTTTTTTTCTTTTTCCTTTCTCTATTCTCCCTTAGAAAAGGCCCCAGCAACTAAAATGAAACAGAATGTAAAATTTGCTGTCTAAACTAATAATGTAAAATGAAGCATAGTGTAAAATTTGACCCTCAAAGACTTCATCACTGTTCAATACAGATGTAGTCCATCTTCTGCAAACTGGTACATCCTCAAGCAACCCTTTTGCAGGTGATGATCTCTCACTCTGCCTTCAGCAGACATTGGGTACTTCAGATCTCTCTGCCTGTTTTATAGAATGCACATATGCTAGTGAATTATATTTTTGTTATTAATAAATGTGTTACCGGAACTGACATTTCCAAGCAACTACTATAGACTGATACTGATGCCAGTGTCTCCCTGGGAGTTTAAAATAACCAACCAAACGAAACATACAATCACAGAATGGTTCAGTTGGAAGGGACCTTAAAGATCATCGAGTCCCACACCCCTGCCCTGGGAAGGGACAACTCCCACTAGAGCAAGTTGCTTAAAGCCCCGACCATTCTGGCCTTGAACCCCTCCAGGGATGGGGCAGCCACAGCTTCACTGGGCAACCTGTTCCAGTGCCCCACCACCCTCACAGCAAACAAGTTCTTCCTGAGATCTCATCTAAATCTCCCCTCTTTCAGTTTAAAACCATTATTTCTCATCCTATGGCTCCCCTCCCTGATGAAGAGTCCCTCCCCAGCTTTCCTGTAGGCCCCCCCTTTAGGTACTGGAAGGGGCTTTAAGGTCTCTCTGGAGCCTTCTCTTCTCCAGGCTGAACAACCCCAAACAAATCCCAACACAACCACTTGCAAAGGAATGGTTGATGAGAAAAAAACCCTTAATTTCTACCATTATAGTGTAAGATCTGTGATATGCTTGAACATAGTACCCTTCTCCCCATGCATTACACTTCATGCACAGAATGAAGAGTGTTGTGCTGAGACTTGTTAATTACATTATGTAGAAACATGGCTTCAAATCAGCAGAATTAGAACCAAATGCGTGCAGATATACTTAACTTTTGTTCCTTTCTTTGGTTATTTAATGTTCCTGCTTTGTGCTATAATCCCTACATGTAATTATGCTTCACTTTTATTAGTTGTGGTTGACAGAAGATGTAAAGCCCAGCCAGCACCCGGGCACTGCGGTGCCACATAGCCACGGTGGCTGAAGCAGAAGGTCTGATCAGAAGCTGAGGGGTTAAGCAGTCAGGTTGGCCCAGCCATGCCACAGGGTGGCTCAGGCAGGAGCTGTTAGCATTAAGGAAGGGTAAGTGGCCTTGACCAGCAGTCAATCTCAAACCCTTCTGAACTAGTTGGACAATCATCCTTGCCAGCTCAGGAATCAAAAACATCTATGGGGTGGGAATGCATGACCATGCAATTCTCCTTCCAGGCATGACAATGCAGTCTCTTGTGGACAACTCCTAGTACCTAGAAAGAGATAGGAAGAGCAGAGACATCTTGATGATCCTGCTCTGGGTGGGATTTCCAAGGAAACAGTCCTCTAAAACCTCCTGTTCCCAGGAGAAGCAGCCATCTACAACTGCTTTGACTCAGCACAGGATTAACAGCAATCTTCATTCTCTGCTCCACCCTCTTATTGTACTGTCTCAAAGAGAGCTCTTAAGTTCAGAGTCTCTATTTGTTAACAGCTGTAACTCTAACAAGACTCTGTAAGAATCAACCTTTTTTCCCTCCATATAAACATTGTGTCTGCATAAAGAAGAAAAAAAAATTAAAATTAAAAGAAAGAAAGGAGTTGAAGAAAAGAAGAAAGGAAGGAAAAAGGAAAGCCAGCAGGTCCAAACGTGATACCAGGGACCCTGACTCCACTTGCCACAAAACCTAAGGGCAGGTGTAATTCTCCTCACTTTACTCACATGGGAAAGTAAAGCTTTCTCTCTCGTGCACTCTCTCATTCTTTCTCTTTTTTTAGTGCTCTCAGAGGCTTCTATCTTTAATCAGGCATCCTTACCATAAATTTCTTTCACCTGTACTTGGATAGTCTTCCAGATTCTGGGGGACCCCTTTGTCAGAGGAATTCCTGGGTTTATAACGCCTATTTGATGAAATTAAGATTTGCTGAAATAACAAGTAACTACCTAAAGATAAGATTCTTTGCTCACATCCCCTCTTGAAGTATCCTAAATTTTACCTGAGCAGTCACACCTTTCAAATGCTACACAAGTCCAAGCCTGCTTGTGACCTTCTAAAACAGGAAAGAATTGCCACTCTCCTGGAGATAAGCATAAGGAATTTGTAACCACCACCCTTGTGCTTCTTCAGTGCCTCCACAAATATAAGTATACTGTCAATTATTGTTATAAAAAAAAAAATACTTACCATTCTTTTGCCAAAATCTTGGCATGGGCTGTTAATAGAGCTTCCTTTTAGTGGGATCATCCCTTTGGGGCTGTTGTCTGCTTTCCGCTTGTAGAATTCAATTCCATCGTCAAAGAGCACGACCCACATCGGCTTCCAGGTATTAAACATGCTGCCCTGCATCAACAAACCACTGTGTATGTTATGTTCAATAAATCATTTTTCACATGGTATCCACTGAAGATGTGACCTTCTAGGGAGCCTGTGACTGACGCTAAAATAACTGTAGTTAGTGTCTCAAGGGGAACATACCACAACCGCACCCATCTTACTATGCAGTTGAAAAACATTGTTATTCTGACTACCATTCATTTCCCCTTCTAGTCACTGGAGCTATAAGCTTTTCCAAAATCGCACCTGCCCCAGCAGGTGTTTCGTTTCTGTATCAGTCCCAACCATTGTCTTCAAGATGATATAGTGGTTATATTACAAATAATCCTCAAAATTTCTGGATGGGAACTGGCACATTAGGACTGCTCTTTAACTTGGGCATCCTGTGCTGTGTATTTGGGACTTGATGCTACAATACAGTCTGTTGTTGAAGCTTGGCTGTCTGATAGGAAAGCACACATCTCAAAGGATTTGTAGACGTGTAAGAAGAAACTGTAAGAGTAATTAATAGTTTAAGAGCCTGAGGTTATAGATCTCCAGCTGCTGTGGTGAGGAATTGAGGTACTTCATTTCATCTTTTAAAGCTTTTACTTCCCATTCCAGAAACACAGCTGTTAGATGCAAGAAATACAAAGACATGGCCAGAGCCTGCATACAGGGAAACACACAGCAAAATTCTCAGGGACTCAGAGAGGAATGACCTGCTTGTGCACCTGTGTTGTGCACGATTAACTCCTAGAATTACTCAGACTGTTGTACTTTAGCTCGATGATCTCTCTGGTCCTGTCTGCAACCAGCTTCAAAAAGGGTCATTAATCCCAGATACCCAAATGACTTACTGCTCAGCTAAAAGAGTGTTCAGATATGCTGACTACCAACAGTTCCTCTGAAGAGTTAACAAAGCACAACCAACACTTGTGGGCCCTGAGTCAGAAACCATCCTTCAAAAACATTAGCTTCCCCTGCTCTTGCTGTTACAAAGAGAGACCTAAAGTCATAAACAACCCCCTTACAACTCCATCCACAGCATCCCTGTCCTCTTCTGACCACGGTGGCCGAGCTGTGGTAATGCTGCAGACAGAAGCAAGGCAACCACTGTTGTGCTGCACAAATGGCTTGGTTTGATTTGTTAAACCTGACACCCGGGCAGTGCTAGTTCTACTCGCATTTTGTATTTCTGAAGAAGTGAATGGGACAGAAACACTCCTATTCCCCAAATGAACCCTTTGTCTGTCACATCCTTTCTGGTTCCCCTACCTTCCAAGAAAGGCCTTTTGCACTCTGAATCAGACCTTACGTTCAGTTACACGGTGGGGAAGGAAAACTGTCAGCTGAGATCTTACTAAGAGCAGGAGCTGCAGCCCTCACTGGAAGCAGAAGGTGCCCCAAAAACAAATGCTACCTTCCAAAGGAAAGTCACTGCCCCGGGTGTTCTCTGGAAACCCCACTAAACAGGGAACTACAAAAAAGAGTCTCATTTGATTACCACATATGGTTTGACTGCTGGCTTTTTGGTTTTGTTTGTTTTTTGTTGTTTTTTTTTTTTAAATAAGCCACAAGAATTTACCATTTTTTGAGAGCCCAAATTGACCCACTGGGTGATTTTTCTGCTAAGAAATCAATTAAGATGATGAGCCAAGACAAGAGTTGTTGCAATTTCCTTTTGTTTAGCACAGGTTACAGCACTTCTGCTCATAAACAGAGAAGTCCACTAATTCCTGAAGACCAAACTGACAATGAAAGCCACTGTGAAGCAGAGTTAGACTAGCAGTCTCAGATCCACACCATCAGCAAGCCCAAACACGGTCACACTGTTCTCCCTTAAAACATCTCATGAAAGACAAGCAAGCATTTGATCTTCCTGGACTAAAAATCAAGTTGTCACACCTACTCCAAAGACTGCAGGTACAGACACAGGTGTTCCTTGAACTGCTCTCTGAAATCATTAGCTGCTTTAAAAACAAATGCAATTTCCTTTGGTAGAACAACTTATATTTTTTTTATACATCTGCAGCACTACAAGATTAGAAAATTCACTGTTTCTTATGCTCAGATGATGACACAAAGTCCCCAAAATATACAAACAGAAGTTTAAGCTGAGCTAAATCAGCAATGAAGTCTGAACCTACATTTATGGGAGGCCACATTGCTCCAGCTAAAGCGCTGAACTCCAAGCACAGGTTCCTCAGCCCTAGATAAATATCAAGAGGAGAAAGTCAGTGATAAATGGCCTTCACTCTCTGCAAAGTGAGCTGTGGCTGCATGGATGACTCCTTTGGGAGGTTAAATTCTTGGTTTCACTTTACAGGCATAAGTGAGAGGAGGAGAACACATAATTAGCAGGTAAGGTTAATCAGGAGCATGCTCATCCTAGCTGGAAACTCTGGTGGTGGAGTTCACAGCAGCCTCACTGATATATCAAACAGCTGGTACCAGTCTGGTCTGTATCCTCTGCTCCTTTTGCCCTCCAGCCCTTCTTCTAGCACACTATTGCTCCTCGCCACCAGCACAAGCTCACTTCTGCAAGGACAGAGCCACTTATGAGTCTGGCTGTCCTAGGAAATTGGCACAATTTCCACTTCCCTGTTGCCATTGCAACAGCACCCAGCAGCAAGAACAGAGAGACTTTCTGGGCACCCAGGATCCACAGGAATGTGAGGAACTGGCACATCTGTATGCATCTTTACCCCAGTATACCTAGCCAGGCACACAGTTTGGGATTGTCACAGCGTCTAAGTTTCCAGCCATTCCCCTGTCAGGGAGGAACATAGATTGTGAGCCACTTGCTCCACATATCAGGCCATTGGAACTGGAGATGTGCAATCTGCACAGCATGAGTTTGGCTCTCTTCTTCCTTGTGATGGCATCACCGTAACTTTGTGATTACTTCATGAACTTACTTCCTCTCAGTAGAAGTAAGACTGAGGAGTGGTCTCTTCACAACAGAGGTGCTAGATAAGAGGTCACTCCAACCAGCTGTTCTAATGAGTGAAATTCTCATTTTGATGAGCAGAGACACCACATGAGAGAGCTCCTCTCTTGCTCTAGGACTGACATTGTTTAGTCAGGTTGCTTTAAGCCCGGCTGATCTCACAGGATTTAAACAACAGTCAAGGCCTTATTCTGTGGGCTCTACTACAAGAGAATCCTTCATTGCTGTGGGGTAGCACTGTGCTCCTAAAGAAGGAAAGTGCCCGTGATCCCACACACTGTCTCTAGGTCAAAGTGATCTGACCTCTTTAATCTCACTGTGCTTCCTTGATGTTTAACTCAGTGATTAAGCACTATCGAGTAGGTTGTGGCCATTCCAAGCCGTTACCTGTTTTGCCAAGTTTCCATTAAAGGCATTAGGTTTCTTCATAAAAATACAAATCTTTTGATCCAAAGGTACATCTGAGATACCTGCAAAATGCCAAGATCTAACCACTAGCAAGTACCTCTGTAATCACTAACACCACATTGTTTTACCACTCAAGGAATTCTGTCCCCTTGCCAGGAAAAAAATAATATTCTTGTTTAATAACTGAAACCCAAGTGTGTTTCTCCACACCTCCCCAACCTGTTCGGAGCTAGCTTCCTCCTCCACTCCATCCAAAACTGCCCACTTACCTTCTTAACTAAGTAGCCCTCCCTTATGCGCATTGGTTCTCGCTCCATGTTCTCAGGCAATCCTGCTCTCGGGTCTGTCAGTGCAGGCAGCAAAGGTCCTCTGGCAGCAAAGTCTGTGGGCTGGCGTTTCTGCAGCACAGCTGTGTCACTTTCACAAGTTCCTCTGCCTGCTAATCACATGAAAACAAGCCCATTTCCTCTTACAGAGTGAGAGATAGGAAAATGCAGAAGCACATGTGTATTTATAGTTTGACAGGACAGGCAGCAGCCTGACAAAACGCTCAACTCTATCAATCGTGGCCAGCTTTGATGACAGAGTCCTGGGAAATTAAATAAGCATTTTAGTGCCCAGTCCCAAGAAATAAGGCCCGCTCTGCAAAGACATGAGCTTTAGCAAAACAACAATCAGGGTGGCAGACTGTGTTGCTGCTTGGTGCGTGCCAAAAGGATCTCGGAGACGGGTTTCCAACTCACCGGTTCTGTCACTGTGTCACGTCATCCCATCCTCAAAGTCCCAGTCCCAGTGGGTGAGCACAGGGGGTCTGGCAGGGAGCAGGAGGACCCTCGCTTGCTAACCATGATGCGCCCTCTGCTGATACAAGAAATTTGTTTCCTGGACTTGTTCAGCTTTTGGAGTCTGATGCTGAGGCCTCCCAAAAAGATGATCTGTCAGACAAGCACAAATGGATCAAACCAGCACACGACAAAGCACCACACAATGGCACTTTCTCTGAGCACCTTTTACTTGCTGCAGAGCTCATTTGGCTGTATTTGGTAAAAGATAAGGCAAAATGATAATTTTCCAAAGGTTGATACATACCAGAGTCACAAGCCCTCTTTCCCATACAGAAGGCAATAAGGAGGCTGCTGCATTGCCAAGAACAAAGTTTTCTCCCGTGCACAAGACTCCAAATTGCTTTTATAGCTGAGCACATTCAGATAAGGACTGAGCCCAGGGTCTGTCACCTCTGCCACTTCTAAAGATCCCAAAAGAGGGATTTTTTTCTGCAGAAATTCATGCTCTCCATTTGACTCTCTGTCTCAGCCTTTACTCAGAAGCACAGAGAAGTCTGCCAAGGTTTGTGCTAGAGGACCAGAAGGTTAGAAGAGCCCTCAGAGGTTTTCTTTACCCATTCCTCGCTGATGCCTAATTTAGGGTTCTCCCACAGATGAGACTCCAGTCTTTCCTCGGTTACCTGTATTAGTGCTTCACTATCCCAACTGCTGAACGTTTCTCCTCACTGTTTGAACTATAATTTCTGAGTTACATTCCTGTGAAGGCTCCCTTCACTTTTCATAAGCCTTAAAATAATGCTTGAGGGACACAGGAGATTGTAGACTCCTTCTGCATAATGTCTTTTTTGATCATCAATAATTCCTTTTGTTTTAAGGAGATGAATTATTTCCTTCTCTTCCCTTTCATTCCAGTGGTTCCATCTCTGGAAAAAGGTACACTTTTTTTTTTGCTCTGATTGGATAACCCAAAAATACAGGTCATGGACAATGATAAATTAAACACCTTTCACTGTATGGCTGGAAGCCAAACTATCCCTTTATTAGCTGCCTTGAGGCCATAGTGCTGTAGAACCTGGCGCAAGCATTAGAGATGAAGAACTCTCTGCTGCCTCTCAGGCCTGAGGAAAATAAACCCCTTCCCTAGCTGGAAGGGCTTATGGGGAGCAAAGACAAAAGAATCTGCCAGCATTTTCCTCCCTGCAGGCAACCTTTCCACAGGTTTTCCTCTCAGCAGCTCATGCTGGTTCAGTGCTTGTGCTGAGTCAGGATGACAGGGCCCTGCACAATGAATTGATGATATGAAATGTCCAGGGACAGATCCTCTTCAACAGAGCATCTATATGACCTTATACTAAAACATGGTTTAACGTGAACAGAAAAGGATGCTGACTTCACAATTTAGCTAAAGCTCAGTTACTCATTTACCTTCATGAAAAGCCCTTGGAGGTGTGAAATGCAATTCTAGATACAGTGGCACCAAGCCAATGACTCCAGAATTTACCATTAGCTACTTAAGCAGCTCAGTGACAAAGCATAAAATTACCTCCATCCAGTACTAGCTGGAAGCAACAACTTTTATGACACTTTTTTTCTCTATATTCTTTCTATTTCCTCTTCAAAAGTCAGCTCTTTTTTTTGCCCTTATACCTTAGCGTGTCGGGAAAGATCCTTTTCTGTTACCACTGAGGCTTGGTTTCATTTATCGAGTAACACCTCAGGGGAATCAGCACTTCGTCTTTCCCCAAGCAGAAATGTCCTAATCAGCCTAATTGTTCACAGGAAGCAAAATGGTCCTTAACCATACAGGTGCCATGGCAGCAGTGAGGGACAGCCTGGACTGGAAGAGCTGCCTTTCTTTTAAGTCTCCACAGAGGGGAGGATAGAACCTTGTCTGGCAGAAAGTAACCTGCACTGTGGAAACCTGCTATAACTTACCCTGTTCTCCAAATTTGTACTGAAGTAGGTAAAAATGCATGATGCTGGATTAGCAACTTCTGCCAGTATCTTGGCTCAGATTACATGCAAGTGATCTGCTCTTGTATGGGAGGTCTTGCTGCTGTATTTCCTCAGAAAAATCTGGTTTCTTTCTGCTGCTTCAGGGTCTGCTCCTGCAAGTATTAAAAAATAAAAAAAAGTTATCAACCACATTTATCTGAGCAAGGGATCTAACTGAGACTGGTGGGCATTTATACTGAAAATCAGAGCCGTATCTTTGCAAATAAGTGCTAGCTGCAAGAAAGAGAGGAGGTTTCTCAGCTTGTTCCATCAGCTTCATTGCCCTCTCTACTAGCTCTTCAAACATGTTTGCTGCGTTGTAAATGCCATAAACCCACTCCATCTGTAACAGAGCATGTGAATTCTCCATAAATATGCATCTCTCCAGCTAATCAAGCTGCGTTTCCAGGGGAAATTAAATGAAATGCTATTTAATTTCAAAGTGGCAATCTGCGTGCGAAACATAACATACACACGTGGTTTGCAAAGGTGACAAGGACTCAGTCCAGCTTATGGTTCAGTAAAACTTTTCCTCACTTCTGCACAGAGGTCTCAAAAGAAATACAGTATTACATGGAGAGCTGACAGGTGAAAGTCTCAGCACAATTCACTCCATACAGAATCACATATATGGCTATTTTTAGTGAATGAGAGATTGTGGCTTTGCATCCTATTCTTGATGAGAAACCTGAAACCGGAACGTTTCCAAATTTAGCACCGTGCTAAGAAAGTAATGAAAGAGCAGCAAGCATGAAAAGTCTATTACAGGGATTGTACCTTGGAAACTAAATGCTGTGGGTTGGGCGTCATAAATAAACCGCCCTGGTTCTGACCTCAAGGCCTGCACAAATGGCAACACTGAAAAGCTTATGCAGTTGGCATATATCATGCATAGAGAGATCACATGAAGTGGATGCAGTTGAGAGACCTAACGGATTCCTCCAGAATGTTTTCTTGACAAAATGGATCAGCAAAAACCACGGGCCATGGCTTAGCTGCATATTAGCTCTGACTTTTCATCCAACCTCACCTGTGACGTACTCACCTCTTCTGTACAGCATCTCCCCATCTGTGTAACCTGCAGGTGATGCAGCTGCAGCAGAGAAGGTCTAGGCATGAAAGAGAGATCTTGGACATTGAAGCTGTGGCGTGAGAAGACCTCCATAGTTCTGGGAAGCAAAAGAGAGATAAGAATAGCTGAGCACGATGGCTGCAGCTCACTTGAGGGAGCTCACCACTCCCTTCAAAAGCACTAAGGGGTTCTCCAGGGCACAGGGGAGTGCTGCAAAAATCCTGCCCTGAAGGAAGGGAAGGCAATTAGCTGGGAAGCCTCAGATGCCAGGAGGACAAAAGGTGGATTGGACTGAAACACTCCCTGCCCAAAACCAGCAGTTTTCCACTTTACAAAGGCGTTAAAGATTCCAACCCCTCAAATGTAGGTGTAGGGAATGGAGGAATGGCCACAGATTTATTGCTTTGTTCCTGGAAGTAAATTACTGCTGTGTCTTAGGAGAAATCGGACCTTGTCCTAAGTCTACAATGATCTATTTATCGTCACATCTTGTAAAGGTCAGCATATTTGCTCCGTACTCCTGGCAAAACCACTGCCTCTTTTGTTCTGCAGGTATTTTGCTCCTTGCAGAATAAAAAGCAATTAATATCAGATAACCATGCAGCAGCCTGGGGGATACAACCTACAGAAAATCCCTAGGGGGACTGGAAGGGCACAAGTTTCTCTAAATAGGGCCCATCCCACCAACCTCTGTGAGGGAGCAGCCCATAGCACCAGGCACCTCCATGGGGATGGGCTGAAGTCAAACCAGGTAGTCAGCCTGCAGATCAGAATCAACAATACCCATGGCTAGATATACCTGTGGCAGAGCTGGAGACCAGCACTCCCAAGCATAACTCAGGAAGAGAGTGAAGGCCCAGGGCTAAGCTGAAATAGGGCCCATGGGCAGAGATGTGGGTGGAGGCCCCAGGTGAAGCTGGTCAGGGCCATTAAGGTGGGCAGCAACAAAACTAACCTCCCCTGATCTACACTGATTAAGAGCACATGGTAGGATCAGATAAGTAGATGCACTAACAGCATGTGAAGTTATCCAATCAATACAAAGAAAGACAATGCCCACATTTAAAATTGCTTCTTCATAAATGTTCTGCTCCCATCGCATTTCACTTTCATGCAGCAAAACAATTACTCAGCCTCTGTATCTGTGATCCACAATATGATGCTTTTCTGGTCCTCCCTCATGTTTGCCACTTTAAGTCACAATGGTCTGGAATAAAGTCACAGCCTGTGCTGTGTCCAGAGAAAGATGATCATTCAGGCAGAAATAACAAGGGGGAAAAAAAAAAAAAAACAACAAACCAAACTCGTTATAGATCTGACCTCTCATGTACTTGGGAAACTAATTGTAATCAATGTCTTCAGCTACACACAATTTACTACAACATGATATGTCTGGCCCATGAGGCGAGTAAAACTGATCCCTGGCACTGGCCATTATTCCTCACACTCCACTTTAAGTGATACTATCAGATTCCTCATGTGTAAGGCCTCTGATTCCGTACTGAATTACATTTAAAATCCCAGAAGTGGGGATTGCTGCAAGCAAAACTTTCAATAAGCCACAAAGTGCAGCAGTTTCAGCAGAATATAAGGAAAAAACAAGAATTCTCTTGCAACGAGCAGACAAGATAGGGAGAAATGCACACGTGGTCTTCTTTTGTGGAGCCACACTGTTATGAAATATATGACTATACACAGCAGCTGCTTCCTCATCTGAAGCCCTGTACATTGATTGTCTGATAACTTTCAAGATTGTCTGATAACTTCCAAGATATTTTCAAGACCATTCACTGTTGATCTCAACCAGGGTAGGAAAGATTCATTTTACCTACTTTTGGTGTCCACTTTTGAGAACCTTTAAAGTCAGTGATGATCTTTGCAACAAACTGAGGTCAGTGTACGATTCATAGTCAATAGTTGGTCCCCACACGAATAGCTCCTGCAACTCACTACTTTATTACCTGCAACTACTCTTTCATTAGGTGCCCTTTGGCAACATAAGAGTCTTGGAAGACTCACCAAGCCCAAAGGATTCTTCTCAAACGTTAATGTTGATAATGTCACTACCTGATCATACATAGGGAATTGTTTTATTTTTTTCAATGGCATTTGTTTCACTCTTGACTGTTCAGTGGGAGAGGCAATGACTGTGTTGCACAACAACTTCCCTATAGGGGAGCTCCTGCTGCCAGTGACTGCTATCAAAGGTGGGATGTTACTCACAAAACTAATCCCATACACAGTTCTGAGATGCAGGGATCATGCTCTGCCTTTATCTTTGTGGAAATCTTGCTGGCTGGACACATTACGAAGCCTATTCTGAGCTAGGTACCTAATCAAGGCAAATAAAGTAAGATATCTTAAATATTTTTGCAGAAGTTAAATTTTCAGCGGAATGTATTCTTTTGCTTAACATTCAGAATAAAATAAATTCATTAATTAACTTGCATGCACAAAGACACGCAGCTGAGTAATGCTCTATCTTCCACTTGGCTTAGCAATCCTACAATTTACTGCAATGTGTACATCCCAGCTTTAGAAAAACAAAGAAAAGGTCAGGTCCAATGAAGACATAGCTGTGAAATTCCTCTAACAAAATCATGAACTCTGCCATTATGTCCAATCAGAAAAAAATATATTTGTGGCCCAAGTCCTATATCAGCCGTAAGAATCATAGAATGGTTTGAGTTGGAAGGGACCTTAAGGATCATCTAGTTACTACTACTACTACATCTAGTTACAACTGCCCTGACAAGGGCAGGGACACCTCCTACTACAGCAGGTTGCTCAAAGCCCCATCCAGCCTGGCCTTGAACACTCCCAGGGATGGTGCATCCATGACTTCCCTGGGCAACCTGTTCCAGTGCATCACCACCCTCACCATAAAGAATTTATTTCTGGTATCTAATCTAAATCTCCCCTCTTCCAATTTAAACTGTTACCCCTTGTCCTGTCACTACACTTCCTGAGAAACAGTCCCTCCCCAGCTCTCCTATAGACTCCCTTCAGATAGTGAAAGGCTGCTATAAGGTCTTCCCGGAGTCTTCTCTTCTCCAGGCTGAACAACCCCAGCTCTTTCAGCCTGTCCTCATAGGGAAGTTGCTCCATCCCTTGGAGCATCTTCATGGCCCTCTGCTGGACCTGTTCCAACAGATCCATGTCCTTCCTGTGTTGAAGGCTCCAAAGCTGGACACAGTGCTCCAGGTGGGATCTCATGAGCACAGAGTAGAGCGTGAGAATCACCTCCCGTGACCTCCTGGTGGTTAACAAGTTGACCATGAGCCAGCAAAGTGCTGTTGTGGCCAAGAAGGCCAATGGTCTCCTGGGGTGCATTAAAAAGAGTGTAGCCAGCAGGTCAAGGAAGGTCATCCTCCCCCTCTACTCTGGCCTAGTGAGGCCACATCTGGAGTATTATGTCCAGTTCTGAGCCTCCCAGTTCAAGAAGGACAGGAAACCACTGGAAAGAGTCCAGCAGAGGACTATGAAGATGATCAGGCAAATGGAGCATCTATTTTACGAGGAAAGGCTGAGAGACCTGTGTCAGTTTAGCCTGGAGAAGACTAAGAGGGGATTTTATCAATGCTTAAAACTGGGTGTCAAGAGAACGGGGCCAGACTCTTTTCAGCGGTGCCCAGAAACAGGACAAGGGGCAACAGGGCACAAACTGAAAGACAGGAAATATCCTCAGAACATGAGGAAAAACTTCTTTACTTTCAGGGTGGCAGAGCACTGGAACAGGCTGCCCAGAGAGGCTGTGGAGTCTCCTTCTCTGGAGACATTTCAAACCCACCTGGACATGTTCT
>BJBW01006780.1:35884-124065 GCA_004320125.1 Scolopax mira
CCCCCGGCGGGGGGGGGGGGGGGGGGGGGGGAATCCCCCGCGGGGCCCTCCCCGCCCGCGCCGCTGTCCGCTCCCGGTGGTGCTGAACGGCGGCGGCGTCCCCCCGGCACGGCTCGGCTCGGCTCGGCTCTCCCGTGCTCCCCCCGGGAGGAACGACGGGATTAAGGCTGCGGTAATCGGGGCCGGATTAACTCCCTGGAAACCGGCTGCAATCTGAGCAGCTGCAAATGTCCCCCAACCCGGGGGGAAGGGGTTGCGCATCCACCGCCCAGATGCCGCGCCGCGATTAAAGGCGGCGGGGGGGGAGGAAAAACCCAAATATATCATCCGCTGCTTTTAGGAAGGGCTAGGCTGGCCGGGATCCGGCAGCCCCTCCTCTTCCTCCTTCCTCCTCCTCTTCCTCTCCCTCGCAGCCTCGCTCTCCTCTCCCGACCAGCCGCCTTTAGCGGAGGGGGCGAGACGAGCGCAGAGCCCTCAGCCCGCCCGCCCCCCCCCCCTCCCTCCCGGCGACAAGAGATGGGCGACATCCCCGGCCTCGTGAAAATCAGCGTCTCCCTCAAAATCCAGCCCAACGACGGGGCGGTGTATTTCAAGGTGGACGGGCAACGTTTCGGCCAGAACCGCACCATCAAGCTGCTCACCGGGGCCAAGTACAAGATCGAGGTGTCCCTCCGGCCCGGTACCGTCCAGGCCACGTAAGTACAAATCTTCCCTGCCCGGGGCGGCTCCTCCATCCCTCCCTTCCTGCTTTATTTTTAGAGGTTTAATATTTTTTTTCCTGGCAAGCTGACAGCACGGGGTTTCCACGATTTCTCCCTCCCCACCCTTTCGCTTTGGTGGCCCGGTTTTCTAGGTCCCTGGCCAGCTGTTTCCCACTGCTTTGCCCAGCTGGCTGAGGAGAGGGGCAGCATTGTGGAGTCGCTTCCTTCCCTCTCCCTCCCTAACCTCCTCCCTGAGCTCTCCCGAGCCCAGCTCCTTTTTTCCTTCCTTCCCCACAATTGGCCCTGGAGACAGAGGGAAGAGGCCCCTTCGGCCCTGCATGGCAGGGATTGCACCATGGCCGAGCCTCGCAGCAGCAAAGCAGAGATGGGGACCAGGGAGGATGCAGATGAGGCATCAGCCCCCGTGAAGGGGGTTGAACTAACCCATCCCCAGCTACTGGAGATCAGCCACCACCACCTCCTTTCCTTTCCACACCTTTCCCGGGTGACAGCAGAGCCCCTGACATTTTTTCAGGAGCCCCAGTGAGTCAGCAACACCTGCAGGTCTGCTAAAATCCCTGAAGCATTCCCCGAGCACAGAGGCTGCCAGGCTGCAAGCCCACGGGCTTGCTCCAAGCTGCCAGGGAAGGAGGCACGTGAGGCTGCTAAAAGGCTGGATCCCATCTCTCTGCAGGACAATGGGCATCGGGGGCGTCAATGTCCCACTGGAGGAGAAATCAAGGGACGCACAGGTGGCCTCTTACACTGGGATCTATGACACAGAAGGGGTGCCCCACACCAAGAGCGGGGAGAGACAGCCCATCCAGGTCAACATGCAGGTACGTGGTTCTCTTCCAGGGCGGGAGCCTGGCAGGGGGCTGACTCTCAGAGAGAGGTGTGGAGGTGAAATAACTTCAGGGCCAAAGTCTGATCACAGCTGCTTGCCCTTCTCTTTGCTGTGCATCAGTATGACAGCTGGTCAGGGGGTAGCTGGAAAACACAAGCCCTGCTTCCCAAGGGGTAGCCAAGAGAGCAGCAAGGGCCAAGAAGTAGTAGGGGGATTCCTAGAAATCTGCAGCAGAAAGAAACGTGAGCTGAACCTCTCACCTCATCTTCAGGACATCTTTTCTACAGACTTCAAGCAACTCCCACCAAGGTCCCTGGCTAGGAATCAAATCCCAAGTCCTGGGCATACAGGGAGCCTACCCTTTTTACCTACCAACACTGCTAGGGTTTTTGGAGCACAGCATGCCCCCTTCCACTCTCCCCTTCTACCTGTCATCTGCAGAATACCTGAGGCCTTTCCAGAGGCCAAAATCATGCCTGAGAATACACACACACCACCCCACCAGCTGTCTTTCCCCTTTTCCCACGTACTGTATATTATCTCTGCATCTGCAAACTTAAGTTCTTAATTCAAGTGGCTCCTCACCCCAACCCTAAACAGAAGCTCCAAGAGACAGAATCAGTATATGCCATGACCCCAAAATGAGGTGACAAAAGCTCCATCCCATAAGGCAGCAGAGCTGACAAAAGACAGGAAGGGCAGCAGGCAGATTTTCCACAACACTCTTTGGGTGGCACAATCAGGGTGCAGAGGAAGATTTGTTTTGTTCAGGCTTTGGTTTGGTTCGTTGGGGTATTTTTTCCCCCTCTCCTGATTACAGTTGTGAGGAATTCCCACAATTTAGTCTATGCCTCCTGTACCAAGAAGGGGGAGCAGCGTAGTAAACCATCTTCATCTGAAGCTTTCTTAAGGGTCTGTTCTAATTTATGCAAGTTTAGGACCTTGCCAAACCCACCAGATTTCAGCTTTTTCTCACATTTGCTCACTACATGCAAGACTTCATCTTGGTAATCTTCACTTCTCCCCCCCCCTCCCCCCCCAGAATCATCATTTAGCTTGGCAAACTCCTTCTGAATAAGAACTGTAACAACTCCATTTGACATTTCTAATAATTACAGCATGGGTAACTTAATTTCAGAGACCCACATCACATTAACAGTTATCACTTCATAATCCTAGGTTAATAAGACTACCCTGAAGTATTTGTCCACAATAATCACATTTCTATACAGTAAGCTCCTTTTAACACCCAGGAAAAGCAAACACCCAGCAGAATAGGGTTGCTGGATGCCACTGCTGAGTTCTGTAGTTATATGTCACAATGTCCTTATACCAGGAGATGAAAGGACAGTGCTCTAAGAAACCAGCTGCTTTGACTAAGATACCCCTATTTGGATAACCATCTTTACCCTTAAGCATAGCATTGATGGGAACTCTGAAAATCTCTAAGTTTAACTTTTCTTGTGGAGAAAACCAAATCAAATAAAAAATTAGGTAATTCCTAGAAACGCAAGGAGGCTCTGGTTTTCAGGTACAAGCTGGGATGGTTTGTTGCACCATCAGAATGAGTAACCACAATATTTGTCCAAACAGTTGCTTTTACACATCAAATCCTGGGATATTAAGCATGAAGCTAACAGGATTTTCAAGTGTTAAGCAGGTCCTCAAACCCTTTTAAGATTTGATCTTGATAGATAGCTTCTTAAGTACAGACTTAGATGTCCACAACTGATACTTTTAAGTATTAAATATAGGTAACTCACCTGGGATTTACATGTTTAACTCATCATTTAGCTGCTTAGCTAGACAGAGCCCTGACAGATTTAGGGAACCAGACCCACATACCCCAGTCTGAAAACTGCTCCTGATGCCTACTTCCTAAATCTTCAAAACTGGGCTAACTGCACACAGCTTTAAATTTTCCTACTTCCTTCAACTATGAGGAACTTTTGCCTCCACTTCCTTTTCCAGAACAGGCGGGATCCTGATGCATGCTAGGGAGATAAGGACGCTTTTTAAGGCATAAAATCTGAACTCACCTTAGAAATAGATTGTGAAGTCAGTCCTGCAGTTAGAAACTGCTCTGATACAGCCACTCTAATGCCTGAAAGACAGAAGGTCCATAAGAATTTGTTTCCCATCTGCTTTAAAACATCCAATCTGTTACAGTCATAGTTTATACATGTAAAACAACAATCCTGTTTCTGAATTTCAAAATCTGAGGCTGTGCTTCCGTTACCTGAATGCTCAATTATGTGCACTTTTTATACAGAAACTGCTAAACTGTCTAGCAAATGGTATAAGCTAAGTTAGAAACCTCTCTTTGGGTCTCATTTTATTCCTTGGTCAGACTAGACTAAGATTGAACACAGAAAGCTAGATCTTTGTTCCCAAGTAATAATTAGCCATCAAATCATCCCGGCATGCAAATTCACAGGAAGTGATTAAATAACTATTCACTCCTATAGCACTGGATGACAGGGAAACAGGCTGCAAAGAGCAGGGCCATCCCTCCTCCCTGGGGAAGCCCTATCCAGGCTCATCAGAGCCAGGATTTGGCTGCAGGAGCCATGGGAACTCCATGGACCTCTGAGGACACAGAATCCTTATTAGACCACAGACCTGCTGCAGCTGCTAAGTACCAGGCTGGGGGGCACACATAGTCATAGAACAGCTCTGCAATTAATTCCTTCCTTCTTGAAATCCACAGCAGTCAAACTAGTCAGGGTAGCTCAGCAAAAACTGGGTCACTGCAAGACAGAATTTGTTTCTGCCTCTAGCTTTCTGAAATTCAGATCCTCCATATGTTAATGAAATGAAATGCTGCTCTTGTATCATACCTTCTACAAGCACTGTTAGAAATACCTTTTCTTCCTCAGTTTTCAGACTGAGGATGGCTGATGCCCCTCTCTGACATTTTCTCTGGGTGGATTGTTCACAGTAATATCCAATGTGCTTAACCTTTACTATCTGCATTATGAGTGCACCAGGATTACTATCAGAGAGGTCTAATAAAAAAAAACCCCTTAATTAAAACTGCAGTTGCTGGAAGAGATAAACAGCCTGTACATCTGATTGTCTCTTTGATAAAGGAATTAGCAGAAATATTTCAGCTACTCCTTTAAGGTAGCATTTGGAACTGGAGCCAATAAAAACCTTCCACTAACAGCACACAGCAACTCCTGCTGTTGTCAAGGCTAAATTTAAGTTACCACAATGGGCTGAGGGAAGGTTTAAAGCAACGTCTATTATGCAGGAGCAGCTCACAAAACACATTTTGAATGAAAAATAAATAAATACACATCCTTCTGCAAAAACTGGATACAGAAGGCTCTGCTTGCAACTCAGGAAGAGTCACTGTGTAAAAAGGCTTTCGTACTGACTTTGCAAGTGTGATTATAATAGGCAGATGATCAAAGGTCAGTTCGCAGGCACATGATGGGAATGGAAAACAGTCAAATGAAGAAGCTGTCATTAAAGTGAGTGATGGAAATACTTAAAAGGAAAAAATGTTGAAGAACAGAGTGTCATTTAGCAGCACTGAATCCACTAACAACATAACACAATAAACAAACCATACTGGGACCAATGACAACACATACAGGCATCACATCCACGCTTTAGACTCTCTACAAGGTCTCAAGGTGCAGGAATTAAAGTTTTATGTCACCATCAGAACTGAAGTTACGAATCTGTCCTTCTAAGCCTCATTCATATGGCTTTTCTGATATTACAAGGTTATCTAGCAATGGCTCCACAAAAAGTGAGAGATTTTTTTTTTTACAGAACTTAGCATAGCCACAGTCCTATTCACTTCAAACTTGCAAGTACAATCAGACAACTTGCAGCAAACATCTCACTACCCTTTCACTGTACTAGACCCTTATCTCCTTCCTACCTCTCTTACTCATACCTAAGTTTGAAAAGCTGCACTATCACAGCACATCACTAACAATTACAGAAATGCACAAAGGAGAACTTCTTTTGCTTAAGTTTCGTGTAAAAGGCAGAAGAGAGTCCCAGGCAAGGAGCGAGTTGTCTAACAGCAGCATGTCTCAGACAAGACACTACAAACACATAGGGATGTTAAAGATTTCAGGTTGAGCAAAAGGAGAAATCTTCCCAGTAGTACCCTTTATCAGCTGTTCCACAGTTTCATAAGAGTGTTGTTTCTCACTAAGAGAAAGAAACCAGCAGAATGATCAGCTCACTAACACTGATATTACCTCCTCCTCGCAGTTTAACGACATTGGCATTTTTGAAACAGTCTGGCAAGTCAAGTTCTACAACTACCACAAGCGGGATCATTGCCAATGGGGCAACAGTTTTGGCAGTATCGAGTACGAATGCAAACCAAATGAAACACGCAGTCTTATGTGGATCAATAAAGAGTCCTTCCACTGAAGAGATGTGAAACCCAGTACTGCTGGACAATCTCCCTAAAGAAAAATCTACCTTTTTAAACCAGCAAGGAGCCTTAATAAAGGCATACTGTACCATTGGTTTGTTCTGTAAGTTTCCAACGACTACGGTATATATACAAGTGGTGCCACTGAAATCTTTGCCTGTTACTGTATTTTGGAGTTTACCATGGCATCTGCTACATTCTTTACCTGTCACCCTGAGAATACTTAAAAGTTCACAGTAAAGAGTATTTGATAGCTGGGTAGAGAGTCGTACCATCGCAATACTGTCATAACTATCTGGTTTATTCCCTACTAAATGGTTCCAATAGACCTAAAAAACTTTTGTGAAGTGTTTTCCTTTATTGCTTAGAATTTGGATGCAACATGACATAGGTGATTTCTGTATTTATATTTGTGTTTGCTCCTGAATCAGTGTGCTCCTTCAAGCATTTGTCGTACATGTCATCCCAGTGGTCAGCAAAAAGTGCAAATTATGGATATATACGTTTAGCTATATGGCAGCTACTGCACTGTGGATATTGTGCTTTCATACCAGGGGATTTGGAAACTCATTCAACCTGTGCTGTAAGATATTCTGTGAAGTTTGCTAATTTACCAAATCTCTCAAAATAAGATTCTTTGTTGCAAAGTTTCCCAGTCTCTGAAATAGCTTTAGGAAATGGTATAAAAACACACTGAATGCAGGAAAAGCAATAAATCAGTTGTGATATCAAAGACATCTTACAACATGGCTCCTCTCTATTTTAAGATCATATAGTATTCTAGAAAGATATAGCAGCCATAATTAATTCAGTTCTTAGAGTAAGAGTTCTGGCAGTAATTGCCATTTTTGTTTTAATGACACATTGCTCAAATCAGTGAAATCCTACAAATCAACTTCTTCAAGCCTAACCACTGTATTATACTCAAACTGACAGGATTTCTGACCAATAAACATTCAGTAGCATGAAGAGTGCAGATCCCAATGCACTCTTTCAAAAAAAGATAAGCATAAAAGCATTTGCATGATTCCGAGTAAAGGTGCTACATAAACACTAGATCAGTGTTTAACACACACAGACAACAAAAACCATCCTTCCTTTCAGTAAATCAAGCAGGGAAAATACTACACTGTCCCATCCCCAACTTGGGTTGAAGGAAGCTGTCAATTCTTTGCATATCTGTTATTCCCTTTGTGAATAATTTGTAAATTGTGTATGTAAATGGTAACCATGATTTTTGATCTTTGTAATAAAGGACTTAAACAATTTCTTCTCTCTCCTTTCTTCTGAATTCCTTCAATGACCATCTAAATGAGTTGAAAATACTGTGGTTTTAGAAAACCAGACAGCAATGCGTAGCCAGTGTGTTCTAGTCCTAAGTATCTTCTGTTCTTTACTACTCAAAGCTACTGTTCCTAGGAAATAAAGACTCAATGTGCTAGAATGCAGTTGATGTGATAAAAATACAGCTTATTGGTCAAATTCAACTGCATTTTGTTGCACCAGCATAGTGTGGGAAGTAGAGATTTAGGATAGAAGCGAAATACCCAATAAGTATTTTCTTCCATTGAATTATTAATCAAAAAGCTTGACCATTTGCAGATTTCCAAATACAAAAGAGCCTGACAGTAGCACGAATGTAAGACTCCACTGAACAGTGAGCTGGTCAGCTGCATCTGTACTCCGAGGCAGTATTACACAGCAAAAGTTCACTGCAATTAAATTCTGGAAATAATCCTATGGGTTAACTTCTGTCCCAGGCTCTTACTAGACTACAGAAAAAAATAAAATGCTTCAACATTAAAAAAACTGAACTAAGCAAATTGAAATTAAACCTGTATTTCAGACAAAAGTGGTTTTGCCACCACTTTAGCAGAAGTTTCAGATAACCAGGCCTCAATGATACCAAACTTCTAGGTGTCAATAGATTCCATCTCAGCACTGCTAGAACATGACTTTCTTCCACAGCAACTAACATACTTTGGTTTATTTTGTTTGACCATACAAACCAGAATCACATCACCAAGAAATATGTAGGATTCATAAATTAACAGAGAAACTTCTGTCCTAGTAAAATTAAAATGTGTAAGATGCATTCATTTCTATGTTCAGCTTCTATAAAACCCTTGACCCATGATGTCTAAGCCCTCCTGGATTTAAGAAATGTTATAACAAATAAATCCAGCCTATCCTGGCACAGGAGGGCTATTATTCTCAGCCAGCTTTCCCAAGGAAAATACTTATGTTCATATAAATGTAAAATAGGGGAGCAATTTTCTTATCCTAGCAAGCCTGATAGTAACTCAGCTAAAATTCAGGTCAGTGGGTGGTGAAGAGCAAGCCCACAGATGGAGTGAGCTGCTCTTAGAAGGAAGGAGAGAAGAGCCAGACCTTCCAAAGAGAGTCTCCACATCCTGGTACTGAGCATAGCTGCCCAGGACCATAGCACCCCTTCCCTAAACACTGATAAAACAGTGATAAAAAGGATGAGGACTGGTTAACAACTTCCCATGGGGAAGGTGTAAACAGCATTTATCAGCTGTTATATCTTTCTCCCTAGAGGGTTTAAGCACACAGAAACATGGCTTGATGGCCTTGCATTATTTCTAATTAGATGATTATTCGTGTGGTGTTAAGTATCTGTAGCACCACAGATGACAGCACTGATGCTCTGTATCTGTAAAGCAAAATAGTCTCATCGGCTTCCCCTTGCCCAACAAGTGCTTTGCTAACACAGCAAACATTTGCTGCTCCTAAAGGAGACCCAAGAGTTCTCCTGCAGTTCTCTGTAATTAATGTGTTTAATTTCTTTCATCCAGGACAGCTCTTGTAAATATTTATAAGGCTTGAGTCACTAAAAAACTGTTGCCGTGACAGTTTTATGCATTATTCAATCAGAAGAATCTAATCTCCCAACAAGTTTGATCTTTTAACACCTCCTTCTAATCAGTATTTCCACTTTGGGGCAGAACTCCAAAATTCAGAACAGGACGCATACACTAACCTATATATATTTTTTTTTCCATCCATTACAATATCAGAAAACACTGACAATGTGTCCATCCAGCTGAAACCACAAAGAACTCATATATGAAGGTTTTATACATGACAGACTTTAAGACTTTTTTTATGAAGTGTCCAGCTTTCATTTTCTAAATAAATATGCCAGATTTTTCAGAATCACTTTTTCATCTATGTTTAGGTAGCAGTTAGCACTTTCAGATTGCTGAGTAAAAGGATCCAAAACCAAGTTATTAGTCACAACTATTACAGTTGTGATCCCTCACAGGCCTTGAATTAGATCATTAGAGTTTGCACAAGGCTTTGGGTTTAGCACAGCTTCTACAGGCTTTGGTATCTTGTATGTCTGACTATATCTGAAAAAGAAATAACACTGCTGAAGTCTCCATGTCCTACTAACACAAGTTAGGGAGGTTTCACAGGCTTCAGCTGAGGCTCTGACCATTGATTTGCAGATGTAGGATGACCCTCAGCGATTCCAGACTAGCAGAGTATCAGGAAACCTCGTTTATTATATTCTTCCTACAAAAGATGCAAACAGAACTTCTATACAATGAAGCTGTAAATTTTGCAATACAAGGCTTTCATGTGCCATTTAGTTAACAGCACTTGCCTCACTTTCTATGTAAAACATCAATGTGTGCTATGTTGAACAGTTCAATTTGTCTACAGTCTCCATGTAAAGCTTTAATTAAATAAGGATACAGCACATTGTAAATGCTAACCTCTTTTGAGATCTGAAAGAAGTGCTGTGGCTTTCAGAATTGAAAGCATTGAACATCACCTTAATAGCTGTGTCAAGCCTGAAGCACAGGCAGTCCTACAACATTCATGTTTTCCCTTAGCTCTACAAAGCTCACAAGCCTATGACTGGAAAGTCCCCTCCCTATACCTAATCCAGGTCTTTGGCAAGAAGAAAGTGGCACTCCTGCCCACAGGCCTTCCCTCCTGCATCGTTGGCAGCTTTCACCAGCATTCCTTGGACTGCTTCCTTTCCCCCCCTGCCTAAGACCAGGATTTAAGGCTTCAAATCCCTGCAAGCCCTGGCTTTCAGCCTTAAGGCTGCATCAACCCAGGAAGAGCCAAACCAGTTCTCTCTGCATTGTTTTCTCTGTCCCTGCCTCAAAGCTGTTGATAAATTATCTTGTTAATTGACACAGCTTAGTTTGGTGCACTCAGAATAATCCCATGCCTGACCTTATACATCACATATAACCTTCTCTGCCTATTCCTACAGAAGAAATTCACAGGGATTCTAAGTGTGTCGTAACTATAAATAAGAAGAAAATGACCAGCTAAATAAAGAAGTGAAGCTGGAGTATAGAAAGCACTGCTGGTGGTCAGTGGTGAAAGTCCTACAGCATCTACCATTACAGCACTGGAGAACTCAGACAACTCCATCCACAGTGATCTAACACTCATTTAACTTCTCTGTATAATAAGATATACAGAAGTGAAGAATCATAAACTCACAAAGAGTTCTCCCACTGCAATCATTGAAGTCTGTAATTTTTTGACCTGCAGTAAGTTGTCCCACTCAGCTATGAGTACATAGAAACAAACAGATCTCCAGTGGAGACAAGGCTTAGAAGCAATGACAATGTTGAGGCCAAAAATCTTAAATTAAAAAAAATAATTCATAACAGCACATATGCATTGATCAAGTGCAAGGCTTTGATAGTCTATTTTTCCTCATTTAGACAAACTTGCATCTCCATGCTGTCACATACCAATGCTCCACATCTATTGGTGAGGCCTCTGTTTCCCTCCCCAAAGGACAGACGCTCCTACTCCCTTTATCCCAAACAGCAGGGAAGAACAGCCTGGTATCTCATCCAGTAACCTCTGTAGCCTTCCAAGAATCCTGACAGGAGAAATAATAAATTATCAGTTGATGATGATGAAGGGAGCACAGGCAAAAAGGACTGTGGACCTTCCACTCATCCTCAGCATGGTAACTGCAAGGTTAGGTGCCACCCTGCTGTTACAGGAGTGACTGTGATAACATCATCAGTAATATCTACATTAAGCTATGTGCCACAGGGAGCAAATGTTCTCAGAATCTTGGACTGAATCATTCAGAGTTTAAAGTTGAACCTCAGAGGACTTTGTCTGAAGAGAAATGGCAGTAACATGCATTGATAACACAACATATACTATTTTCTGCCTCTGCTGGCACTCTGCCACTCAATCCAAGTTGCTATGCCAACAGATTCACCCAAGGTACTGCCACATTTCAGACTTACTGTACAGAACAAACCTTGGCCAATTCTATGTATAGACTATATAGTCTAAAGTTGGTGGGCTTTTTATTTTTTGGTTTTTAATTAGCTGTATGATTTTTACATCTGGCTTCGAGAGACATCTCTGTCCAGATACTACACTAGAGGCAAACTGAGCAAATGCAAGAAATACCACTGCGTGAAAATACAACTCCAGTCATCCATGCTCTGTATGGAAACTATATGGCTGCATTCCAAAGACTTAAAAGCATTAAAAAAAAAAAACCACAGCTTTGCATCTTTCAATTCTGTCATAGACTGAACCCGTTCAAGAGACTTGCAACGTTTTGTCTATCAGAATGAGGCAATGTCTCATGTCATAGAAGTGTGCTGATCCTCTTGGTTTCAGACACACAACGCTTACAGTGAGCTCTGCTACCCTTGAGGTGAGCAGTAAAGAAATCAAGAAAAGGTGCCAAATGCACTCCTGGTGCATTTCACCAAAACATATGGAGTTAATACAAGGAACAAATTTGCCCCACTCTGCTAAAATGTGGATTAACTGCCCTTGCTTAAAACAGAACTAAGAATTTAGACTTAACCATCTTAATACAAATTAAATAAAGCTCACTGAGGAAATACTTCCAGGAAGGTTGTTTTAAATAAAGTGAAAAGATTTCCTCTTCAGATCACTTTTCCTATCTTTGAAAAATATTTCTTTTTTAGATCTAGGGATCACGAACTAATATTTTGTGCTTGCATGAAGGTACAGAATTAGGTACATAATGAGCTAGCAGAGCTGAAAAAATTTATTTCAAGGGTCTTCTGTTTTTAAAATAAAACCAGCTATCAATTCTTACTTCCTTCTGCTTCAGCCCTGTAATGCCAGCAGCAGCAGCCCTCAATCACAGATAGGCAAGCAATGCTGCAACATACTTAGCTCCAGGACTGAGATATGATCCAAACAGCACAGGAAAGGGAGATAATTAGGCACCTTGTCAGCCCTCCTGTAGCCTTTATTCTTGGCGAACCCTGACTAGGATGGGTAAGTGCCTGGGTTTTTTTCCATACACTCCTTTCTACCAATCTATGAGTGATCACTCATCTGATATACTAGCTTCTGTCCACATGTCTAAAGGGAAACAGTGGAGGGGCACAAGCCTGGAGTCACGATACTACAAATATGGCAAGAGAAACAGGAGAATCTCAGAGAGTATTCAGAGACACTGAGCTTTTGACCCACAGGCAGCGTGGAAAGTCTTCATGTGAAAATAGAACAATACCAGAGAACCCCCTGAAAATTCTTTTGTTAGTCCTCCACCTCAGACACCTCTAATACTCCTTCCAGGTTCTGCTAGAAAGACTGTTCCTAACCTCAAAAATCTCCTACAGAACTTCCCACAGTTTTGATTAAGTAGCTTTATGTTCCTGGCTCACTAAGCTCCACATTAATAACTTCCCACAGATTTCATAGTGATCTCAAAACTTTTCAGATCTCACTAGGGTGTTCTCCAGGCAGTCAGCAGGTGCTAGTGAATAGTGTCATAGCTCACCTACCATCCCCCTGATGTCCCATCTCACCTTTCATCCGTAGTGGAGAGATAAAAAGCTTCCTCTTCTCTCACTATTTGCTGTTCAAATTATTATTCATTTGCCTTGAAGGCTCTGCATTAAGCAGCTATTTACAAAGCCTGTGAGGCCCACATTCATTCAATAACTTTTAACACAATAATCCAGGGTGGCCTCTTAGTAATTATCTCATCTTTGTTCTTATCAAAATACCAAAATGTAGATATTAACCATGGTGCCACCAAAGCCTTCTTAGCTCCTATGTCGCCACTGATCCTCTAGAAGAGCTGACTATGAAGAGAATAATCTTATACTGTAAGAAGAGGCACAGATTTTCATTGGCTCCAAAGAAAAGACAAATCTAAACTCGTTAGCAATCCACCTTCTGACAAGTACTTCATGCAAGGTACTGTAAGAAAACAAGAAATTGTCTGTGAAAAAAAATAATCAAGAAACTGGAATCCTAAATTCCAAAGTTATTGTTTCTGCAGAAGACATCAGTTTTACATTGTTTTCCCACAGAAAGAAGTGTCTTCTCTGTAAAGACAGTGTAAGGTAGCCCAAGAAAACTCAGAGTCAAATTTCACTGTCCCTGTTCTCATTCGCTTGTTCTAAAGACTGTAACGATTTTCTTTTTATTTTTCAGATTCTTCACTTCTTCCTGCTACAAGTCTTGATGTCAGCTAATAATTTTGTGTGGACAAACAGTGCAATTCCTTAAATAGCCACCTAGATTTCTTTTTTTACAGCACATCTGGTAAAACAGACAGCTCTTACTTTCTGGAAAATTGACAAGAACTCACATACTCATATGTATATTCCTACACACAAGCACATGCAAAGAAGTGTTTAAATATTTTGAACATAGTGCAAATTTTTTAAATTATTTACAAATAAAAAGGGACAAAATCCCAGTAAACAGCAAGTTCAAATGTCAAATCCAGTAAATCTTTCTCCTTTATGTGCTCATGACAAGTGTCATGCAAATACCTTACATTCCAAGAGATTCAAGACTGTTTTAGTCCACATTTTATTTGATATTGGAGAATCTCAACTGAGGAGAAAAAAAAAGTAGAATCAATTTTAGTCCATCTTCTTCTTACTTTCTGGGCTTTTATTAAAGTCAGAGAAATGAAAGATTAAGTGAGGTAATGGTCCTTAGGATGCTGTGAAAAAAGTAGTCTGGCTCTATCATCTCAGATCAGTTATGAGTTCCCTGCTGTGTAGCCCCTTTGATGCAGAATTCCAGGAGGAGGAGAAGGCTTTAGTACAATCTGCATCAAGTAATCCAAACCAGAGCTTTAAATTATTGCAAAAACACCAGAACATTTCTCTGCAGTTCTTTTTCATCCACAGTCTCCATCTACAAAATTTACAAACAAGACTTAAAGTGAGCAGGTACAAATTATTAGTCTTTACCAACAAAAAGAAATGCCCAGTATGTTTTCTCCTCTGTATTTTTATCATTTCAACTCTCACAGCTCCAGGAAAAGGAAATTAACTCCTGAGGATCCTTCCTGCTCACAGTTGCTTCACAGCAATCACTGTGAATACTAAAAGCATAGCAAAAACTTTTACTTTATGTTTGTTCTTGGTAGTATATCACAATGAAATGTAGAACTTATGAAGTCTAATTTCCTGCCCATTTCCTGTGGATTCTCTGGTGTTTTAATATTACAGTTCAAATGATATTGCAGCCCTTCGATCATTACAGACAATTTCAAGCAGTGTGCTCTGTTCAAATATACAATTTCATAAAACTCGAAGCAACTCAATATGAGAACCTCAGCCTTTGATTTTCAGTGAAAAACAGTTCACATTGTGGGCCAGAGGTGTGCAGAAGAGGAAGAAAAGCAGGACAAAATGTACTCAAAACAAGCTTGTTTCTTAAGAAACCAGACTAGAATTGCCAGAGCAGGAAAAAAGCAACAATCAAAAAATCATCCAGGCAATCACTAGATGGTGCTACTAAGAGGAAACACATAGCATGAAGGAACTTAAAAAACCCAGGAGCCATCTGTAAGCTGTAAACCACACAGAAAATCCTCCCCATCCCAACTCTAACTGGGTAGGTCACTTCTCCTCCCACACAAACAGTCTTGTAGAACCCAGTGCAAGTACTTATTTATTCACAGAAGGGACTCCTCTTTTCTATTGCTGAGTTTCTTCTAATTCAAATTGGCACCTGAAGAGCAGCAGCCCAAAGTGGTCCAGAAGATCAGAGACAGACAAGAGATCCAGGGAGCTCACACAGTTCTGAACCTCCCTAACAGGCCTCTTCTGTCAGCATCCCCCAGTACCCCAATTTTAGCCCTTGTTGCACCCAGCCTCATGAGAAGCTTCTGCTTTACAAGTTCAGGAGCTTGCATTTTTTGACACGGGCAATCACAAGGACTATTCATCCAAGCTATAGCACCTTCACGGTTCTTATAAATGAGGATACTACTTCCTTAATAGAACAACTATTCCCCACTTCAAAGATAACCCTAAACTGTATTAAAATGAGCAGGTACATCATAAATTTCTAAAGACAGAACCAAATCTCACTTCACTATTACATATGACAATGTGCCAAATGACATGCTTCTATAGCCAAAGTTGTGTCCGTGTTGCCACATGCCACAAGCTAGAATCCAGCTAGCTCTGAACAAGATCATCATTTAGCCTTTTGCCAGTCAACAGGATCCCAATACCCAGTCTCAACACAGCATTTTTTCTGCAGTGGGTCAGCACACTCTCTGCTGTCTCAGCCCTCTACCCAGCAATGAATCCAAGTTGGTAAATTTAAATCTCCACTGGAATGCTAAGTGATCTGTCTCTCCCCACGCCCTCCAAAGCGCTTCATTCTCAGGGGAATAACATTAGCATCTATGGAAGCAAGTGCCTCAGGGTTTTGCTAATGTGTAAATGAGCTAGAGCCTTCCACCTTCAGATCACAAGCATGAATCCTATTCAGCTCAAAGGTAAAAATACTGTTTCTAGCAGAAATTTGGTATTGAGTTCTAGTTCCAGCTCCTCCATCATAAATTCATCTGTATGCTTCCTGTGTACTGTTTTTTTCCAAGTAAGACAGGGCTTTGAGCTCAGCAGAGTCTTCAACCAAGGACACCCAACTGCAGCAAGATCCAAAATCCAGGATTTTGATCCAAAGTTTTGATACAGATCTTCCGGATATACAGATTATCACACTTAAGGGAAAAATAAAAAGCATTTTAAAAAAGAATGGAAGTGCTATGAACCAGAATTCACAGAAGTGCCCAAAATAATGAGGTTTTCCAGTGAAGAGCTACAGAAAACGAAATCTATATAATTATCAGCTGCTTTTGGCCCCTTTAACACTAAAAACTCCACTGTGGCCATGTTTGTTATTTAAATGATCCAGTTTTGCTTACCTGCAGCAAACCACTTTAACTGATATACACTTTTAGAAACAAGTAATAAAAAAAAAATCTGAAGAACCTGCTTTGGATAACAGGAAACAAGGTTTTGAATTTCAGCATCTGTAAACCACTACTGGGCTTGCATCCCTTTTTCCTACTAATCTAAATTCACACCATTATGCCCTACTGTTCCTCCCAGTTCACTGCAGAGGTTCCTCTCCTCCACAGGAGGGAGCTTTTCTCTTGCAAAGATGACAAATCTCTTTCGCAGTTCTCGTTTTGGAAATGTGTAGGAGCTCTAAACAGTTCTGGAGTGCCCCACGCTTGACAGCTTCCACACAGGATTAGCACAGAAGATTCAAAAAAAATGAAGAGAAAAAAAAAAGCCCAGGAAACAAAAGATCAAGCATTTACAAACTAAGCCCTTCTTGGACTGTTACGTCACCTTATTACTTCTTCCCATCCCCTTCTCCCCTTCCCCAACTCGTGCAATTACTTATAAAGCAGAAAAGCATGAGAATGTCAAGTCCAACACCATTTATGTCCAGAGATCTCTGATATAAACTTCACTCCTGTGCCTGAAGGCATCAGCTATCCAGACAGTACTAGAGAGGAACAACAGATCACAGGAATTCAAAGAACAATCTTGGAAAGAAATCTGACCTTAAAGCTGAAAGAAATAAGCGAATATGAATTTGAAAATGTATTTTAAAGGACACAAATGAAAGCAATCCTTTCTCTGGAAAACTATTTATTAATTCATCACATGACAGTCAGCTTTTACTAGGGTTAACCTGGATGGCTGGTTTTTTTTTCTAGAAAAACAGCACACTTCCATTGTTCAAAATTCTGTGCCACACTTGATCTGCAGCCCCAAACTGTTAATTTCCTTCAGGATAGCACTGTGCTATCATCAGGTTTCACAGCTACGACTTTCACTATTGTTTCCTTAGCAAAAGGATTAAAAAAAAAATAAAAAAATCACAAAATGCAGAGGTGACAAGCCAAGTGGGAGCAATGCTTAAGCTGCACTGTTCTCGCCATCTAGTAACTTGAGGATTTCATATTCCCTATTGTCTATGTTCTAGTCCAATGGGGATATCCTCCTCCTGATGAGTATAACTAATTCCCACCATCAACAGTGGGAATAAGACAGGCACACAGAGGAGACAACAAGCCCTTGAGGCCTGCTGTAATAGTAATTTCAAAATATCAGGGTAAACATATTTTGCACGAGATAGGTAATAAGCCCGGGTTTCTGTGTTTAAGAATGCATTGTATGTTTGTATGCTCAGAGCACTAGAGATACCCTACTCACCTAGTTTCCAGCTTTGAGTTTCAAGAAACAGTTCTGCCATGGATAACTAATTGCTATATATACAGATCTAGACACACAGAGCTAATCACAAATTAAAGACACATGGGGCAAAACAGGGTAGAAAAGATTAGGTGAAATACATCTTCTGCTCCATAGGTCTGACAATCTTCATTTGCAACTAGCCACATATAAAATAGCACGTGCTGCTCAGAACTCTCTCCTCCCACTAAAGTCATAACTTCAAAAAATAGTACAAGTCTTTCCTGTCTGTAATACTTGCTATTACTTCAAAGCCAACTATGGTATAAGCATGCAGGCTGTGTTTTGGCTTACGCATAATCAACACTAGTAAAGATATTCAACTGCAGACCATGCTCAGCTAAACAGAAGGCTAAGTGTTGAGTTGGAAAAGCCAGCTCTAGTGTGATAACTTAGTGGTGTTAAATTTTCTTTAATCAAAGCCCTATCTAACATTCTAGAAAAAAACCCCAAAAAATAAAACATCCAAACAATTTGCAGACCACATCAGATCACACTATGCTCAGAGGAAAAAAAACTTGGAACAAAACTTTTCCTGTTCACCGGTAATTAACCCTGCAAAATTATTATGCTGTATGGTAAGTGTAAATTGCTAAAAAAAACATTCATAATGAAACAAAACAGAACAGACAACATAGTTTGAGAAAAGACAGCAAGTCCCAAAACAAGCAAAGGCAACCAGAGAGTCTTGTTTGTATAACACTTAATAAGTCCCCAGGGGAAAAGGGACAGCTGTGCAAAGCTGCCTTGGTTATCCCTTTTGGGTTGGGTTGTTGGGTTTTTTTTTTAATCATAATTACATCTGTTAGTGATGTTTCATAAAATGACGTGTCCAAAGAGTCCCCTGAAAGCTCAGTGAGAATACTGATAAAGCTTGAACATATAAAGCAGATGAAAAAGCATCCTCTGTGATAGATTTTGGAAGGTAGCCAAGATCATCCTGGGAATTTAAATCTCCTCATGTTGAGTAAAAATCTTTACTGAGGAACACTGCATCTTTAGCACTCATTTGACTTCTTTTCAGTACAAGGACTTAAAGTGAACTTGACATCGAGTTTCCCAGTAGGACTTGTAGCTTACAAAGACAGCATGTCAATATTTACACTCATTCCATGACTCCTGTTCTATTTCTTTAAGTAGGGTTGTTGTTTGTTGTCTGGGGTTGGCTTTCCCCCCACCCCCTTGACATTTGAAAAGAAATTACGGACTTTTTAAAGAGCCTGAAAAGCATCACTTTTTACAACTTGAAACTGCAACCTATAAACACAAAACACTGGACTAGATTTTACTCTAAAATAAAAAGGCAAAAGGCAGACAAGGTAGGTAATTAGAATTCAAGTCTGGGGAACAAGAACTACTTGGTTGAACTCCAGTTCCAATAATCACACTTACAAACTGATCCAGAATGTTTTAACCAAAGCTAGATACCTAGATATAGAGCTTGAATTTCAAAACTGCTAAGCATTTTTCTGCTTTACTTGACTTGAAAGAAGAAGGGACATCAGAAGCTGTAAGAATCAGAAAAATCACAGACAATTCTTAAACAGGAACTATTGTCCCGTGTTATTTAAAGCATTTCCTAGTAGTAAAGATCCTTCAAACATTACTTTTCAAATACATTTTAGAAAAACACATGCCAACTAAAATCCTAACAAAACCTTTTCATTTTCAAGCATATTTAGCAGAAATGAAATATTTACACACAGAAAGTTAACTGGAAGTTTGGGATGTTACATTTGTTTGATCCGGTAGCTAGAAATCCTTGTAACAGAAAATTTTCTGCAAAAACCTGTTTTGGTCTAAATTGCTCCATAAGTAGTATTTCATAACAAAGATTGCATATAACTAATACTATAGACTACTTACCTCTGTATTATATCTGTAAAATTACTATAGCTCACAGATGTAAGACTGACAAACATCACAGAATCTTAGTAGTTGGAAGGGACCTTTGAGATCATCGAGTCCAACCACATTAAAAAACAAAACCAAACCAAACCAAACAAACATGTGGGGCTTTTTCATTTTAAGTATTGCTTTCTAACAAGGGTTCAAGGGTTAAAATAATTATTTGGGACTCTAAGGTTCTCCTGCCCTCAACCCTTTCTCTTATCCCAAATTAGCCAAAAAAAAAAAAATAAAATGGTTGGGTATGACCTTACTAAACTACATATCTACTTAACCCTGAACATTAATGAGTACCAGATCTTTTATCCCAATATGGTTCCTTTTTGTGCTACTCTTGCATAGGAGGCATACCACAAGTTTAACTAAAGAAAAGGGGACATGATTGGAGAGACAAACTGCAGTCTCCAGAGGGCACGATTTAACTCCTGCCTGGCAAAGGAAGCACAAGAAGTGAGCACAGAAAAAACAGACCAGTTATTAGGACTTTTCTGCTTTAATTAGACTGTTATTTGAGTGTGAAACTTGAACTTTGGCAACTACAGTGTCTCCAGCTTAGGGGCAGCGTCAATACATTAATTTGGAAACTCATTTTTATGGAACATGAAACACTCACATGATCCTTTAACATCATTAAAACATGTATGAAGCTTTACAGAAGGCAGTGAATCTTTAAAAGTTTTACAATCCAGAATTGCATTATTTAAGACATTTGACCTGCCCAGTAAAGGCAGCATTTACAAACTTACATGTGATGAACTGCTATTTCTGAGTAATTTGCATCTGTGAAATATCAATGGAGACAAAATTCTTCTCATTTTCTGTACTTTGAATATGATGACTAAGAGCAGGAGCCTGCAAAAGGGCCTGCAGTGAAGTGTAAATAACGAAAACTTAAAATTCTCCACAAAAATGTGTGATATTTAAGAAAAAATATTTAGAAAGCATATGGGCGTCTTCAGAGATATGAACATACTGAAGCAAAGGAATCAAAATTCATCCCTTCATGGTAGTTCAGTTCCTCCCTGATACGCATGCATATTGGAATTACTTTTAATCATGTCTATAATGGAAAATAACACTAAAACAAAAAGAGATCAGCAAAAGTAGTTGACAGGGGAAAAAAAGAGGCTAAGTCCAGTTGTGACAACAGGTTTTAGACCCCATCAGGTTCACTGAGATTTGAGAGTACACAAACCATACTGAGCCAGGCTGTAACTCTGTGATATCTCCAATTCTAATACTGTTCTGTCAACTTTTGCACCTGTATTTGCAACTTACCCAAAAGTCAGAATCATTCCTCCCAAATGCCAGCCTGGACCTGGAAACTGGGGGAAAAAAAAAAAAACAAACACCTGCCCATAGTACCAGAAATAAAGAAATAAAGAAGTTTGGTTTCTTATGCACTAATATACCATATCTGATTGACTGTTTTTTAAAAAGTTGAGACCTTTGGCTGAAGTGTTTTATACAAGTGAGGCAATAAGGTGTTGGTCCTCTATGGATTTTTGGTGTTTAACAGAAATTGGGTTTATATATCTTCCTCTCTGTAAAGATAATAAAAAAATTATTAGGAAAAAAAATAATCTTTCTCCTCTGCTCTGTAGCCAGTTTTCACACATGAAACTTAGTATTTTGGAGAATTTGGAGAATTGCCAAATGCAGCTGATCATCACTAGATTAAAGCTAGCGAAAAAGGCTTCTCAAAATATCAGTGGTAATACTCCTTCCCTTGGCCATGGTGGAGTTTTTTGGGTCTGCTGGGTTTTTTTGTTTGTTTGGGTTTTTTTTAATTTTAAAAAAGCTCAAATAGTTTATAGCATTCACAACAGCAAAAATGCATTTATCTACAAGATTTTAAAACAAAAAGGGGTGTGTGTGTGTGGATGTCTAATCCAGAACAGTATAGCCATAATGTAAGCTTCATTGCAGCTCACTGTTAGTATTCCTCAGCCCTCATCTGGGAGGGCCACATTTAGCCTTTGTATCCATTCCCTGGAAAAGCAACAGGAACTCAAATGTTCCAGAAACAGCATTCTTTTCATCAGCACTGCCAGAAACTTAATATGCAAGTTCTTCTAGGAGGCTACAGATCACACAATCTGGCTAATAGATTAAAACCTTCTACAGTACTAACACTGCATATGGAGAGATGCAGACTCCAGTTTTCTTACATCTATGTTCTTTTTTAAACAGCCCTCAGAACACGCACAAGATGTTTTTATTAGAGCTGCAGTCAAGGACACATCAGCTATAATGAAACAGTAAAATTTAACTGCTGCCAACAACATTCTGCTTTGGTCTACAGTCAGTTTGAGCTTCTGCCCAACATCCACTTGCTAGCAGGCTCCCAGAGAGTGACACTAAGCTGCTTCTTCAAGAGTCTTAAAAGTTTATTTTGCTTTTACTGCAATGCTTCACTGTGCAGTTGCGCAGTAGTAAACATGACCTTAACATCAAGTGGAAGTTTGGCAACAACTTGATTGCGAATGTAATCTACAACAGCCACAGAAGTTAACCAAGCCAAAAAGCAGAGTTACAGCTCTTAAAAACTCAGACTATAAATGGCTATACACGATCACATTTCAAGCTGCAGTTTCCTAGTGTGATTAACTGTAGCACTGCGTTACACCTGCGAATCATTTATCTTTTTGTAAATACTGCAGAAGTAACAAAGATGCCCCAGTACCTGACTGTCTTCAAATCAGGTAACAGTACAGGAGGAGTCATAAATCAGTGGTACTGCTCAAAACATCCATCGTTAACCAAGCGTGCGAGTCTCCATGGGATCAGGACCTTGGATGAAAAAGGGATGATCTGAAGTGTCCTGGAAAATAAAATGGTACCATAATTTTAAAGGCTTGAAATGAAGGCCTGGTTAATGTAGCAGATAAAAAGTAAAAGCCCTCATCAAGTTTTTAGGATAAATATGTTTTACAAGCTGAGTCTGTAAAGTTTTGTGGTTATAAAACGCATTCTATTGCAATGTTTTATAAGGTAGAGAGAGCAGCCAAAAAAGGAATACCTCAGAGATTTATTTACAAACAGGCTACAGAAATAGCTAGCTGCTACCCTTGCTGTTAAAAAGAAAGATGAAGTAAAAAGATGAAGCTCCTCTGAAAGCAATTATCTAGATACAGATAAAAAGAAGATAAAACTGAAAATGACGAGATGCAGTAAGTTGATTGTAATAGAGCTCCTGAAGTGAACATTCTGCTCAAAGACTGTGACCACTTTTCAGAGGTCAGCATATGAGGAGAGACATTGACTTTCCATCCTTTTAGCATTTTCCTTTCTCAGAACAGCACTCCAATAGATATACATTCTGCTAAAGTCACAAAAGCAATTCAGAATTAATACGGGTTAGTTAATTTCCTCACTTCAGCTGGCCTAACTCCCAACCCAATATCTGTTTTTAAACAATTTCAAGCTACAGCATAGTCAGGCCCTAAACAAATAGCTTCAGCAGCAGCTTTGTAATCATCTCTCTCCACACGGATCACAATCACACATTCTTGGCTCTTCCCAGCACCTCAGTAGTGCTCATGCAATCACGTGGTCAAGCCAGATCAGAGGGAGGACTGGGGGCACACTCGTTTTTGGGGAGGTCATTTTTCAGTCCCATTAGCTCCCAGCCACAGTAACACAAACGGTGGACCAAGGGAGAAGTCAAGAAGGCGTAGCAGGGACTAGCTGTGCCTCAACCAAACATGAAACTGCACTTTCATAGAAAAGTTCAGGCCTTGGCTCACTACAGCATTTGCAACCCCGCTCAGCAAAGCACACTGACTTGAGACCTCAGTTACTATGGTGATGAGCATGGAATAAGTGTTTATATATAATTAGATAAATTCTCCCTTCAAGAAAGCAGTTGCCCTTCTCACAGGCAGCTATTCATATGTTTTTAACCAAATAGACGTAAAGAAATATTAAAATTTTAAAGCTTAAATGTCACTATTATTCATTAGCAAGCTAATGAGAATTTAAACCTATGTCAAGAATTAAAAAAAAAAGCATGTAAAAAAAATAAAATCAGTCAATGAGAACACTATCTCTTTTGAAAACTGAACTGCTGAGCTCCCTAGAGATAAGTTAATGCTTGGTTTTGTACGTTTTAGGGTTCTGCTTAAGAGAACCAGGAATGATTAATAAAACTCTCTCATTGTTTAACAAAACTTAAGATATACTTATTGAATAAAAAAAATTAATGTGAGTCCTTCTTTTCCATGCAAAAAACTAAATCATTCCACTTGTAAAATATAAGCAGTATTTTCTAACTCTAAGCTTACCATAAAAAGCTGTAAGCTGATATAAACAAGTATGTAGTTGAAACGCTCAGTTCATAAATGCATGAATAGCTTACTTCCTTTTTCAAAAGATTATGAATCAGCAATTACAGTAGAACTATGGCTACAAAGATGAAAGTTCTGCTTAGGGTTTTGGGAAGCCCTTTGCCACAACACTTACATGTAACTTGGAATTTTTAATTTTTTTTTTTTTAATTAAGAAAAATCCAGTGTCATCACTACTCATATTCCTTAGCATCTAAAATTGCTTTAAATACAAGGAATACTAAATTCAGAGAAGACAAGATGATTTCCTAGGATTGAGGACTATAAAAACTAGTGACAAAACTTAACCATACACTGAATTCCTCCCTGAAGAAAAACAAATAATTGGCAAAATGCGACAGAAACATTGCCAGCTGATGAGCTGCCTCATTCTTTCCCCTATGATGCCATCTGTTGCCATCTCTTCCCTGTCCACATGCACTACACTTCCTCAGCCTGACCCAGATCCAGTTCTCATCTCAAGCATGACAAGGAAATGCAGCATTACCCACCCCATGGGTGTCAATAACTACACCTGTGATGAGATGGACAAGTAAAGAGGCTTCTACATATTACAGCTCTTTGCCTGAAATTTTCTTCCTTTCTCCCCAGACATGCATTCACTCCCCAGCCCAACTGTCAGAGTAATTAACTTTAGAAAAACTGAAACTACATCAAGTGTTTAAGCTAAGAGGGATAATATTTTAAGAACTGAGTTCATGCAAATAGATCCTACGTGGGAAACTTCCATCAAGAAGGGCAAAACCACCAGTGTTTTTGCAGCACAGCAGAAGCCAATGCACACACCCAGCATCCATCCATACACTATAACCTTGTGGTAAAGAACAGCAAGATCTTAACCCTAATAAAGTCATTGAACAACCTTCAGTTATCCTTTACATTTCGTCTGTCTGTCAGTTCCTCCAAGGCAAAGACTTTCTTGCATGCTTTGCACACACTGTTGATACACAAGACAGAACAGGAAGACAGGCAACTGATGAAGAAAAAGCAGAGTGTAATTTTGACTCACTCTAAGAATAGGCCAAACGCCTTCCTCCAGTTCACATGCAAATTTATTGCTGAAGACAATGCAGGCATTTGAGGGGAGAAATTCAGCTTCAAATCTGAGTAGCCCTTCAGGGACCATCCAAGTCAAACCCAGATCCTCTCAAACACCAAAGTTTAAAGCTTTAGCATCTTCTATCAAAGGATTTTTAAGTGACAAACATTGACATATTTATAGACATGATCTTTATTTCAGTTGAATATTTAGCTATAGCTGCAAGGAGCAGCGTGTTAATCCAAAAGGCAGTAACTAGATAATTTGGTCAAACTAGATCTCTTTTTATCCTTAAAAACCATATATTACTATTGATTCACAAAACATTTATTTTTTTTTTTATAAGATAATACATAGCAAGGGACCAGACAGACCCAAACACTGACACCAGAGCTATAAATTTTGCTAGGAGCCTGCTAAATAACTTTTTGTACAGCTAAGAAATCTCAAATTGGATTTTCTTATTAATACTTTTAATATTTTGAGTTGTTTTCAAACTCTTACGGTACAGTCTCAGAGATCCTGTTTTCATTTAAACATGTAACAATAAAAAGTTTAGTTGCATATCTTAAATATGCAACTGTAAAAATACAGATTCACCATGAATTTAGATTGTAGTACTGAAACATAGAAAATACGCAGCTTTTAAATTTTTTCTTCCTTTTAATACTTGAAATTTTATTATTGAGCTATTCTGTTTATCTCTTTCACGCATATTTTTGCAAATAATTAAAAAAAATGATCACCTAACACTTGATATTACACTTTGTAGCTTTTATAAGTCAAGAAGAATCCTTTATTACTATTTTTTCTTCTACAAACTGTATTTAGGCTGAACACGTCAAATGATGTTGGATTTACCATATCTGAATATCATGTACTTTTTTATAAGTAATTATGGATTATATTATGTACATATATATACTATAGATTTGTATAAGAATTTCTGAATCCTCCTTCTACTAGATGATCTTCAAAGGTCCCTTCCGACCTAGGTGATTCTGTGATTCTAGCAGTATTACTGCCTTTCAAAGAAGACATTTCAAAAGATGCCTTTAAGTTTCCATGCCCCTCTGAGACACATAGTATGTGAAGTCATATAGCCAGTATGTGACAAATTTGGTGGCAAAACTCCTCTATTTAAACTCCGTGATGAAACAGACTATTAGTGGAGGTGTTCTCCAAGTGACATCTAGAAAACTTGTCTTGAATTTCAGGGTTAACACTTTTCCACCTCACAGATGTTAAAAGTGATTGATTTGTTAATAGCTGTAGCAAAGAATCTCTGTGGTCCTGATCACAGTTTGGCTTTCCCAACTCAACAGGAAGTTTAGTACTGAAATGTTTAGTAATCCCATAAACCAGAACAGGAATAACAGGGTGTAAGACAAACCTTGTGCAGATAAGAATGTCTGGACATGTTCTGTGGTCTTCATTGCCATAGCAGCAGGGAGGAGCACACTGCTCCAGATTAGGTCGCATCTACCTAAGGTGTGGTTCCTGAGCAGGACCACACACTGCATGGGGACATTAAGGACTCTGGAAAGCCTATATGCTACCTCTAAGAGAATAGAGAACAGGGGCTGCCCACAGCAGCTGGACTTCATTGGCCTGCTCAGGCAGTCAGCAAGCATACAGTTCATCTCACAGCTCAGTGGAACCAGTCAATCCCTGGGAAACTACTTGCACCTCTTAACTAGAAGTTATCTGCAATGTTATTCCTAACCCAAACTCTCTCCAAATATAATTATTCCAAAACTTTAATGTTATACACAGGAGAAGACTCAAAGCTGGCTACTCATGCATGGAGATCTTGAGCAAACACTTCAACTGGCTACTATGATGCCAAGAACTCAGCTTCCATTATGTTCTACAACATACATCTGTAGATGCATACATTTGGTCAGAACAAATACCCACACACTCAAAGGCAAGATAAATGTAAATGTTCACTAACAAATTAAACATTTGAGCAGTAAAACGGGCACTGAACATTACCAAATACCAATAAAAGGCTTGTTATCTGGGAGGTGAGTTCTCCTTTAATTATACAAACCAAATAACATGAATTAAAGATGGCACAATCCCTGCTGAAGTTGCATTTTAGGCCTTACTGGTTCTAGACATTGTCTGCTCCTTTTAGCATCTTCAGGGGCCTCAATCAGGTAACGGTGTGTCTGCTGCTTTTAAAAGTCCACTTGCAAGGTCACTCAGACTTTGCAGGAACTGGAAGGCTCTGAAAGCAATGCAGCTCGTACCTGGGGAAGTTTTTGCTTTTGTTTTTTTTTTTGTTTGTTTGTTTGTTTTTTTTAAAAGACACTGCTTACTCCAGTCAACTATTTCAAAAACTTGGACCTCCCAAGGTTTGCAACAGTTTTAGGCTATATCCAAAAGCTTCTGAGTGTTGACAGCCAGGTTATACTGAAAATTATTTCCCTGGAGAACTCATCTAAAATATGCTCTATTTATTGCACTCAAAGCAGCAGCGCTTATAAAAAAAAAAACCCAAACCCACCTAACAGCCCACACAAGAAGGGCTGCAGGTTGTTCAACATGAAAGGGAGGTCTCCATTTATGTGCCTGAAAAAAAGAGGAAGCCTTCATACACCCCAGACAAAGTTCTCTCGCTATACCAGATGTGGGTACATCTGGCACACTATTGATCAACATTGTCCTGCTCAGCAGAGGGAGAAAGGGGTTCAATCCTAAAAAGCAAAGATACATGCTCCTCCTCCCTCACAGCAGTCCTTCTCTCTTCCCTGACCCCCAGCTAAACCCAGTAGTGACCATCACTGCATTTGATCAGCAGGAAACTGGGTATGCATACCCTGGTATTGAGACACTAATTAGTCCCTTTCATCACAGGGTATGATTACAGGATGCAGGCTTAGGGAATCAAAGCTTTCAGTTCCTTGCTACCGAGGTCTTGCTTGAAGTGTTGCTAGAGCTGGAGGGTTCATAACCAGCAGGGGAAGACAGTATCCATGACCTGTATTTAATCTTTGCTACATATTCCAAAATCAGTAACTAGCAGCTGCCTCACCATGCCGTGAGGGGTGTTTCTCAGAACAGTTTCTATTTGCAAGAGGGCCAGAACGTAAACATTTCCCAGCCACCTCTCACACTTTTAGCTCTACTGGTTAGCAACAGGAAGGTAGCAAAACACTCCTGTGAGCACAACTCGGCCAGAAAACTGCAAATTACCTTGACCAAAAAGCCACTGCAGTGTTGCTTATTCTAGTCCAAAATTGGTATGAGCTATAAGAGGAAAAAGACGCTGCCTCAACTACACCATGAAGGTTTGCCAGAAGGGGAATACTGTCACGTCCACGGGCTACTGTTACCTTGGGAATTAGCAGGTCCAGCAGAACTGTAAATCTTTGCCCAGGTTCAACCCATGCAGTTGAAGCCTTACTTTGAGGTAACAAATTAATTACAACACTAAACAAGGTTCTGTATTTTCTTAATACCAAAATTTACATGCATTACAGAGCTCTCACAGCACTGTGAGGTACAGTTGTGTACCCCACCTACCTGAGCATTAACTCTCCATTGCAGCTTTACCAGAAATCCCCAATTCTGTAGGAAGGGCCATGTAACAACTTCAGCTGAATAGGGAAAGGCAAAGTTCCAGAGTCTCACCTTATTAGCATTAATAATGAATAATCTGCACTATTCTTTTGCGGGATTCTCCTAAACCTCTGGTTATTTATAAACACATGCACTCAAGCCATAAAACGTTCTGTTGTGCTCCCCACAAAAAGTTGTTTTCAGTGTGCAAAGCAGGCTGCAAAATAAAATGCATGATTTTCAGAGAGCAGAATTCTTCCCTGTTGACAGAGGAAAGAAAAATATGTATTGACTATGTCACCTAAAATTTCATGGTATTTACTTAGGAGCTTCTCTTTCATTATGCCTACCTTTTGTCTGCAGGGAGACAGAAATAGTAGGGGGAAAGTCTGATATGACAATATGAGCAAGTGTCTTTATGCTTTTGAGTTCTCCTCCGGAAACTGTGCAAGTCCTTCTGCAAAATGAAAATCTCCATTTTTTTCTTGTGGGAAATTTCTTGTGAGAGAGTTCAGCAACAGCATGACTGATTAGAAACTAACATTAAATTAAATCCACTCAAGTTAGAAATCCATTCCATACCAGAAAGTAGATGGTACTTTACCAAATAGGTAGGGGGCAGAAGCATCATAATTTACAGTGTACCACAGTAATACACTGCACCCCATCCCTGGCAAGTGCCCCTTTTAATTAGGCAGTCTTTTGCAACATGAAGGCCCAAAGACTTAAATCACACAAGATCTTCAGATTAACACAGATAAACAGCAAATCCAGCCAAGATATAATTCCTATCAGGGATTCTTTCACCTCTATGGCAAAGCAAAAGCTCCCAGCAGCTCTAACAATTCTGCACCAAAAATAAATTGCAGTCTTTAGTCTAAGGAATAGGAAGATACCAGGAAGCTTTATTTTCGCGATTCCTTAAGTGACTGTACTATGCTAAAAGTGCAACAACCGAGCACTCAGTAGCACAATGTCTTCCAGCACTGGGGTGAAAGGATAAAACCTGGAATGTCCAACAGTTTGGATTCAGGACCTGAACATACTACGTGGGAACGAAACACAGACTCCCCATCCAGCAACACGAGAGTAACTTCACCATCCTACTGAAAGCAAAGCAGAACTGAAACTTCACCCACCACCAGAGAGCTGAGGCTATTAGTCCAGTGCTGCAGGTCAAGAATATCTGAAGACTACCATGGGAAGATAGTACCTAATGATGATCCAAACACTGACAGACAGATGACAGACTAGGTGTTTTGCACCTCAAGAAAAGAGCACCACAAAAAGCAGAAAAAAAAATAAATACAGGTAATATTCTGTATCATCACCAGATTACTTCCTTGAGAGTTCTTAGATGCACTCCTGAATTCCCATGGCAAAAAAATAAATAATCATACCTTGTGGCAAACAGACCTTTTGGCATTGTTTCAGTTCAGACTGTCATTTCACTATTAAATTATTGGTCTAGTTTGCTGCCCGAGTCATCATCTTTAGAATTTGTAATGACCCGAACCTGTACCAGTCAGCCAACACATGTCCAGTGATAAAACGGGTACCAATCCAAGTGATTGTTTCTACAAGATTGCAGTTACATGCATTAATAGCTTATTAATATCCTGCACAGGCCAATCTCTACAGCCTAATCAGTTACTGCAGGAAGATAAGAGCTTCACAAGTCTGACCGACACAGTCTATCTCTAGCAGAGTTAAATAAAAGCAGTAAGCTTTTACAACAGTGGTAGACAAGCACATCAGTGAAAAATCAAACACTGCACTCGTGCTTACAGCACTTACCTCCAGCTGCTGCAAGGTCTTTGAGCAGTCAGCCCACAGCTCTTATCAGAGTTCCTCAGAACAAATATCTTCAGAAATAAGCAGCCAATTATACCAACCCCAGCTACAGCTGGATGCCATCAAGAAATCTTATCAACTGCTAGGCAAATAAGATCACTACATGAAACTATTATGCCAACAGCAGAGTCACAAGAAAAATGTAACCTTTTAATCTCTCTTTTTCTTGCAAATTGCTTCCCTATATTTGTTCTGCAGAGAGCTGAAAAGGTTACCCAAAGAAATAATCCTACTACGAGGACATTTAATTCACACCACCTTGGGCTGCAAGATAGACAGATCAGAAGCACTTACAACCACGGTTCCAGTAAATGCACCTATGTTAGAGACAACTGTACACGTGCATTAGCTCTAGCAATTTGAAATCCAGCATTCTGCAATGATGTAAAATGAACTAACAGGTAACCAAAAATCACCCTATTAACCTACAGCTTCACAAAGCTTCTGTGGCCTCTGCCTTTCTTCTGGTCTTAGGGAGAGTACTGTTCTTCATTTTCTAGGTAAAGTGAGCAATGTACCCCTGCATCCCTTTCATTTGACCATTTTTTTCAGCTGTGCCTTATTGGATCTGAAAAGTACCATCTTCCTCTCCTTACAAACCTTGGCAATTCATACATATTTCTCACAAATAGGCAAGAAAATAAAAGAAGACTCCCTTTGATTTCTCTCAGCTGAAAAGACAGATGTAGGTGTAAGAGAGATACAATGAGATGCACTTTATCTTCCCAACTATTTGATTTGTCAGTTCTAGTCAATATTGTGTATCTTTAGATTTGCTTATTGTTCTACCTATTATTACAAATGAAGCAAGATTAATAAATACAGTGCATCTGTTTTACAGACATTAGTGTCCAGGACCTGAGTAATAGGGCAATTCAAACATACCGAGAAAGGACAGTTTTCATTTCTATCTAAAAAGGCTTCCTCTTTTGCTGATAAGATACAGCTTCCCCCACCCACTGTAGCTGAAAGCTCTTTCCCCTCAAAAGTCAGTTCATAAAAGGGGGCTTTCCTTTTTTCCTTCTAGAGCATTAGAAAAGACTAAGAGTTTCTTTCTTTTTATAAAGCAATACTGCAGCCCATAAGAACACGCTTACACTGAAAAATCACATATTTTCAAGCTTTACTGCACTGTCCCAAGAGTTTACCTGCTTTGCTAGGAAAAGCTGCTTACAGCCTGTTAAGGGTCAGGACAGAAGATTATTTAATTAGGTGGCAACCCTCACCCTGGGTTAACAGAGAGAGAAGTTTGTGAGTAAGAGATGTTTATATGAAGACAAGGCAGGAACAAAGAAGGATACGCTTGGGGTATCAAATGCTATATTAAAAAACCTCAAAACTTAAGAGGCATATAAGACATCACAAAAAGCACTTTAAAAGAAGCATGCTATGGAAAAAACTGTAGCTAGAGTCCAGACACATAAGCAAGAACACAGAAATTGTTTTCCAGATATTAGCTCAAGCACTAGACAAGCCATATGATTATTGCTAATAACAGTGAAGAACCCAAACAGCTACAGAGTTTACATACCTATTTATTGATCTGTAGCTAAAACAGCTTCCAGTTACATGGAGATGCATATTTATCCTAGTTTGGATGGTCACAATCACACCAGAGAGGAGCTTTACTAAAACCCAAAACTGACAAAACACAGCATTGTCTGAAACTTACTCTAAGACAACATTCCTATGTTTTCTTATAGGTATACTTCTATAGGTAAAAATTACCTATACTTGCAAAAATGCTAGTCAGAAATACAGTGATATAATGCAATTTGTTAAATGCAAGTAATGGCTTTCTACAGAGTCTTATCTACACACTAACAAATGCCATCTTCCATTTTAAACTTCATTTAGAAGTTGGATAGAAAAGTAACTTTGCCACATTCACACAACAAAAATATTAATTAAAAATTTATTAGCATATCTTTGTACTGCATCTAGCAGCTCAAAACTGTATCACAAGATAAAAATTATCTTTTTGTAAGTTCTTGGCCATCTCTACTTGGAACCTAAGAAGTAACAATTAAGGTACTGTATTCCTCATTTCTGTTCATTATACTGCCATTATATTATGCAATAGAAATTCTAACCATATTCAACTTAATTTAGCTGATTTTACTGCAGATTTGCATCTGTCAGATAAGGCTGCAGTGACACAGACGTATGCAGCAAGACTGTCTGACATCAGAATTTCTTTTTCTTTTGGAGATCTTAAGTTAATTGTTGTCACTTTGATTTTTTGGCTAGAGTACAGTCAGTTTTAATACTAGTTTTCAGTGAAATCTAGGAATGTTTTACTCCTAGAAACTAGCAATTTTGTTTTTCCCCAAAAAGCAGAGTAGTCCTAGCCACCTATATCTGTTAATAAGAAAATACAGGAAATTCCTTCCCTTGATCAGACCATTTTATCACATATAACCTCTCACTGTGGCCAGGCCCAGGTTCTTACCAGCCAGGCCTTTTTTGCTGATTTGCTATTAACTCAAAGTTTACATTTTTTACAAAATTTACAATAATTTACAAAGTTACACATTAGCGTTCATTTTGCTTCTTATAGCGCAAATTAGCTTCTCTTCACCACCACTAAGTTTCACACATCACCGTGTTCTTCATTTACTTACTGTTGCTAGATTTTTCTGTGCAGTCTCCCTAATCCACTCTTCATTCTTCCCAGTCAAGCTGAACCCTTTCTGCAGATATGAAGGCATGCTGAGTATCAGTCTCTGAGCAGAACTTTTGTCAGTCATTAACAATTTCCAAGAACTACACGTTTATGGCTGTGCTTTGCTCCAATCTTATAGATGAGACCTTCAAACCTGTTCTTGAACTTCAGTCACCCTTTATCTAGTTTCCTGAGCAGCCTTCCATAAAGGAGATTCCCCATTCCTCTTAGCATTTTCAAAACAATACTGAATTTCAAGATTCCAGGTTTCTCCAGAAAGTCTTAAGGTATCCTCTGCTAGCCCTAGACTATCTCAGACTCCCATAAACAGGGCAACAATGACAAGTCAGTTCCTTTTCCAAAAGAAGCTGAAGGGAAAAGAAATTGCCTTTTGAAACTGGAAGGCTCATGCTCAGCTATGGTCCTAAAAAATTAACCTGGTTTTAAGTAATACAATCATCCCTTCCCCCACAAATTAGGTTGCCATTCACCTTGAACTTGGCAGGATTAATTTGCATTTCCCTGGCAAAATGCAGAGCTATTGTGAGCCAAACAGCAAATGCCTAAAAAAAAAAAATCAACGTGGTTCTGAATCTTCTCTTTGGCAACATAAGTACAATCGTATTTTATATGCAATTATTATTTTCACATCAGCACTTAATTTGTCACAGAGTTACATGCTGTATCATGGTGCTCCAAAATAAAACATATTCAGCACAGTGAGCACATAGAGAAGGGCAAAACCAGCAGAGAGAATGTGAAGTCAACTCATCTCTACTCACTATTTTACTTTACCCTTCACAGAGTTTTTTAAAGACATCACCTGGCCTACTTAAAACTTTACAATATATAGAGATCACTCCCTGAGGGTCAGCCTTACTTATGCAGTTGTATTGCCCTAAATCTTGCCTCCAAGGTGTTACATCTTGGCATTCAACTGTTATCAGTTATTTTATTTTGTGAGCTACCCAGAGTACAAAGCATTAACTGCTGGTGTGAAACCACAAACATACACATAAACAATTTAAGAATCATCTCATCACAATTCCTTTAACTTTGTATAATTAACAGTACTGAAACACAACACCCTGAAATCTGGTTCTGAGCACCTTCCAGCTAGACAGCCTCTTCTGATATAATATTAAAAAATCCTGAGGAAAGCTCAGGTAAGGAAAGCAGGCAGTACTCAAAACCATGCTTCTAAAGGCCCACCTATGCTGAGCTTTCACCCTGCCTAGAGATTTTTTGAAACATTTTGCCAAGAGCAGAAGTAACACAAGGGAAGAAGCTAAAAGCAGCAAGGGCTCTAGCAGCACAGCTTATGAAACAGTTGAGGGCAACCAGCTTAACCAGAGGTTGTGTGGGAAAAGGACAACCAGCAGCTCTGCCAGGTCCTGAAACACCTGAAGGAACCTTCCCTTCAGCCTAAGGGAACAGGCACAGGCCTATCTTCTGGTAACACTCAATATCCAGGGCCATACAAAAGGGACCTCCTGGGGGCAGAATATCCCCTCAGAGACACACCAACCTTCACACAGCCTCCTACCTCTCCACTCCCAAGAAAACCAACAGAACCACCATCATCTACCTCCGCTTCACCCACGCTTACCCCCCCCGCCCTCTGCCTGCCGCCATTTTGTACTCCCTTCCCTCCCCTGCCTCACTACCTGACGTCACTCCCGCGCCGCACCCCGCGCGCACACACCTCCCCACCCCGAGCGCCGCGGGTGCCCGGATGTGGGATGCTCCGCCCCCGCTCCGGTGGCTCCCCCCTCCCTCCCTCCCTCAGCTGCCGAGCGTTAGCGCCGCTCGCGCCCCCTCCCTCCTTCCCAGCGCGCTGTTGCGGGTGAGCGCGAGCCACTGCCGCAGTGAGGGGAACCGCGAGCCGGAGCCGGGCGGCGGCGACGAGGCCGGACGCGGAACGGCGGGGCCCCGGAGCTCGGTGGATTCACTTGTGGGGTTAGACGCCTGACGCCTACTCCGCCGCTATGGTGAGGGACCCTCCCTGTAGAGTTTCCCTTTTTCCTCGCCGGAATATTCCAGGCCGGGCTGGGCTGTGGGGTTATTCCCTCATTCCCCACCCCTCCTCACACCCGCGGCCCGGTACAGCTCGGCCTGGCCGCCGCCGCCGCTGCTCCGCCTCGCTGCTGCTGCCCTGCCTCTGACCCGTCTCCTCAGCCTCCCGCCCCTGAGCCGTCCACGTCTCTCGCTGGGTTTCCCTCTTTCTCTTCTTCTTCCCTTCCCTCTGGGCCGCCGCTGCGGCCGCCCCGCGCTTCTCCCCCCGGGGGTAGGCGCTTCCCTCGGCTTCCCTTCCGTCGCCCACGGCCGCTGCCGTGTGCCCCGCTGCCTCCCCGCCTACTCCCTCCTCCGCCTCGGCAGCGCTCAGCGGCTTCGGCCCTTCCCGGCACCCCCTCACTTCACCCCCGCTCCCCCCTTCCCCTCGGTCCTTGTGTGGGGAGGGATTCGCCTTCTCTTCGCGGGGGGGGGGGGTAGATTCGCCTTCCATGGCCTACGCTTCATCTGTTTTCCAGATGTATCGGCAGTTCCCTAAGCGAGCCCGGCATTTTGGTAGCGATGTGTTGTTGGGGGGGGGGGGTGTTGTTTTGCAATCTCAAGTGGGGTTCCCCCCCTCCTTCCCTCCCCCCCCCTCCCCCCCCGCCCTTGGTGCAGCAGCGTTTTTCGGTTCATGTGCAGACCGGAAAGCTATAATGCACGTAGCCCATGGCAGGGAGACCGGCTAGATAATGTATAATTTAATTGGCCGGGGCTTAGAAAGCTGACACTTCAAATATGATAGGCATGTGGGGTTTGAGACTGCAGGAAGAAGGTATGCGGTATGTCCAGGTGCGTGTGTTTGAGTCGCTCTGTTTTTTAAATCATGACGGTTTAAATTTCCCTTTTACTGCCGTAAAATCAGCCCAGAGATACAGTATGGAGTCCTGTAGTATTTTACGTCGACACTAGGGGTGTCTCCTGCTTTTCACCGCTGCCAAGAAATCAACGCCCTTTTTTAATAAACATTTATTTTAGCCTAAATTATCCAGTACCCTGGCTGCAGGAGGACTCTGGCAGTATTTTGGTTTTACATATGGAGAAATATAATATATAAGTGGTTCAAACTTTTTCGTTCTTAACCCTTTTAGAACAAGGCTAGCTGTTTTATCACGTTTTGCATTAGATCTCAGAAGGCCTGGTAGCCAAAAATGGGTCTCCTTTTGTTTTTAAGCAGGGGGGTGCAGTCTTTTCTTTTAAAAAACAAAGTTTTAGTGGAAACTGATGTGCCACGGTCAGGCCGTCTTTACATGTACGCTTTAATGTTTGTTAGATGTGCATTTGGAGAAACATTCTGAAATGTATAAAGGTTTGGTTTCAGTTGTAGGCTAAACCAGTGTGCTCACCAAATGCCTTCACGCAGTCTTGGGATACACAAAGACTGTGAGAAAAGAAGGCTTGTACTTTGAGAATAATGTATTAATGAAGTTGACACTTAAAAAGAAAAAGGCTCTGATTAGACATTACACCATGGTTGCAATATTGCTAATTGCTATGAGTATTTTGATGAGCAGTGATCATTTTCCACACAGTAGTTGTGCTCTTACTGCCATTAGTTGGGTCTTCTGTGAAAATTTTGTTCTCAAAGACTTGCCTGATATGCTAACGTGCATAAAAGGAAAGAAAATATTACTTAACCATGATGCCTGTGTATGTGTCAGTGACCTGTAATGAACTTTTCATGTTTGATTGTCTTTGGTTATTTTTTCCTCCTGTAACTAAAGCTGTCCTAGCATCTTTTGGTGGTATAATGTTGATTATTACTTTATTGATCATACACAAATACTGATCAAGACATCACAATGTGTAAATGCAGATGCTGGGAAAAAAAGGTATGCTGGATATTATCTCTTACCAGTAAAGGTGCCCGTTTGCTCATGTAAGCAGCAGAGTTTTCACTGTAGCTGTATCAGTGTGCTGGTTCTGATAACACCTTGTAGTCTGAAAACCAAGCTAGAACTAAACAGCTGATAAACATTAAAAAAAAAAACACATTTCATTTAAGTTGCTATTCTTCTTACTGTTGTTAGTTACCATGTGGATATTTTCACTGAAAGAGTTCACTCTTAATGAAGAAGTAGAGAAGAGCTTGTTTCAGCCTTTATTAGAATAGTGCAATTCTTTTTCATTTGGAGTCCTATTTCTTTTGTGCTCTTTATCATAAAAGACCTGACCGTTACAGCGAAGAAAGAGGTGAACTTATTGTTGTGTTCATAGTAGGTTGCTTAAGATAAAACATAAACATCTAGTGAGTCAAAGAATGTGGTTTTGGATGGTTTGATATAGCCAGTTCTAAAATAATCTGTCAGGGAGAGCATAAGATGATGAGTCTATTACATAATGTTAGAAGTAATGTTGATATGCTATTTCTGTCGGAGTTGACTTAGCAAGTTTTTCCTATGACTAGTATTTTCTGGGGAAAAGGTAAATAGCACAGATAGATGCTATTAAACAGTCTTTGTTTTGGATAGATAAATTCTGTTTTCTTGGGATGGTCAACATTCTGGTTCATGTCTAGCTCTTTAAGCTTTATAGTTATAGGTCAGAAGACACAGAATTCTACAGGAGTCACCCAAGCCACCTTATGTAGTGCATCCATCTTCTTAGCTAGACTCTGGTTGGTTGTTTTGACTCTCTTTGCCTGAGTAGCGGTGCTGCTGCTGCATTTTCTCCAGCTGAAGCTGATCTAACAGCTGAGAACCACCAAACCATTTTTTGCAGCAAACCAAAAAAGCTCTAGAAGACCATCTTGAATCATTGTTTACTATTTAGCAGGGAGGGTATTAAATAAGTTGTTTCTTAGCTGAAGAAAAAACTAGTTATTCCATTACCAAATCATAATTTCACTACTAATCATTACAAATGTCTGAATAGTCAGTTGACTAGGTGGCAGGAACTGAGGGGCAGTTGCATGGTTTGTCTTATGTCTTACAGCCTGTTGGTGGTCTTCTGCCACAGGTGCAGTAACTGCTCTAGGATTCAAACTGTGAGGCTCATGTGTAGGTCTTAAGAAGTATTGTGTAGGCTTATTTAAGCCAGTTTGTTTAATATAAGATTTATTTTGGAAGTCATTTTCAGATGTATGGTTTAGAGGCCAATTTGAATATGCGAGTTTGCTTAACTCTGTGATCTACAAAGGAAGGCAGGTCCTATTGATGAGGAGGAAAGAGACTTTTTAAAAAGTAATTATATTTTTTCACTGTTTCTGTGGTAGAATTCTGCCTTTATATGGTTTTGATTGATTTAAAAATAGGGAGGAAGGAACATTAAGTAGTTTAAGGAGGAATGGTTTGTGGTGGGCATGTCTCAGGAACTTCAGAATATTCATCTTGTAAGTCACCTGACAGCAATGAAAGGGAAGCTTTCAGGGAGCGAGATTAATAACATATAAATTGCGTTGTGTTTTTTTATTCACATCTTAAAGGAGATGGGGCTATCTTCTGTCAATCAGTGTCAGAAAAGGAGGTTTCAGTAATTCTGGTATTTTGGGGGAACAAATGAGGCAGAAATGCATGTTTTTAGTGCCAAACTGTTTCTTGGTCTGCTTCTGCCTCCTCATTTCCCTTTCAGAAAGACATACAAAGGCTGTTAAGGTGTAGTTAGGCTTCTATAAGGAAAAAATTTATTAGTTTTGGTTAATGGAATGCATGCTTTCAAGAAGAACTGAATCTAGGAGTGAAGAAGAATCTTACAGCTGAATGTTGTATCAGTGCTTACCTGGCAATGTTGCAGAAGGAATAGCTTTCTTTAATTGTCTGTGCGCTTAATAGTATCATCCTGTTGTAATTCATAAATTACACTTGCTTAAGATTTTTCAACACTGATTTCCCTGCTAGTCAAATAATTCTTTTGTTTTCCCTCACCCTTTTTACTGCCTTTTTTTAGCTAAGTTTTGTTAAAGAAAATTATATCCTCCCCTAAAATGTTGTAGGTCTGAATGGTAGTTGAGCATGAAATTGTATGAAATGGTGACCAATATTTTGTTCACAGGAAAAACTTTTTTGTAATTTGAGCTAATACATGACTTCTTGACAGAATTTGCTCTTGATGTCCTTGCCCCTCCTCTTTGCTCTGCTCTCCTCTCCCTGATCTTGGTAGTATCATTTGTGAATTTCTAAATGGGAGAAAAATTATCCTGTCCTGCTCTTTGTTGATTAGCAGCTAGCTCATTTAGTGACACATTTCCCTATTTTCCATCCTTTCCTTCTTCTGGCCTATATGTTTTTCTCTTTTCTGAAGCTTGTTTGTTCCTGTGGGTCCCCTGCAGAAAGACCACAGGGGCAAAGGGGACCAGCTGTTCCCACGCTTCCTACATACTAGTTCTTTGCTGAAATCATCAATAGAAATAGGGAAGGTGCTACTGTGTGATGTCCTTGTCATGATCAAACTCCTCTGCTTCTGGAGGAGCACTGCAAGGATGGGGGAGTAAAGATTGAAGTGATGAGGAGTGAATGATGAGAGACATGGATCTACATCAAAAGAAAGGAGTGAAAGTGCTTGTGCTTAAAGGTTACGCAGTTGGAACCTTCCGAGCAGGATATTGTAAGAAAATAAATATCATCTTTTACTTCATGCTCCTGTTAATTAAAACAGAAAAAAAGTTGGAACTCCTGGAAACTGTAAGAATTTTATTGGCTGTACTGGTTATATAAATTACTTAAACATGTTCTTTCTTTCCGAAAGACTATAAGAGTGTGTCTTGCTGTGCTCTTGTGAAGCAGATAAATACTGTCCTGGTTCTACAAATGAAAAAGGTTGAGGTCATGGTGGGGTAATAACGTATCCAGGGCTCTCTTTATTGTTTAGAAGTTAATACTAGGATATGATGTGGGAAATGAATAATATGGACGTAGCTCTGAAAAGAAATATGTCTAAACCAAAATAACAGCTATGAATTTTGAGGTCTTGAGGCTGATGAATTATTGGAGTTAGAATGCAGCCACTAAAAACGTGCTGTACGCTGTTTGGCTTAAAGCATGTGATGGTGTGCAGTGATTGAAAGCTTGGTCATATGCTACCTTCTTTCAGCATTTCTGTAGCATTGTTTTAGGCATTTAAAGTGACTTTGTCTAAAGATTAGACCTGGAACTGGGCCATCCACATCCCATAAAAGCTATTCAGTTTCTTAGATGTCAGTGGCCTAAAGTAATCTTGACACCAGTAGTTTAAGAAAGATCTGCTGCAAAGATTGCCTTAGTGTGCTGGAGTGGGACACACTTGGATATGGACCAATGTGTTTTAATCTGGAATAGATAGGTCTTTTAGTATACCAGTTCAAGTATTCTGGGGATAGTTTCACTGTTGTTGCCCTGGATCAATGATCAGGCAGCTCAAATGACCTGAAATTCATTGTTTCATAATGATTTTAGTATAAGACCGGATGCAATACATTCTGCTTGACATACGATCTTGCTAGATTATTTTGGTCACCATTTGAAAAACTGTATTTCTGTAGTAATATTGAACATCCAGATAAGTTTAACCAGGGGTAAACTTAAACTATGGCTTATCTTCCTATTCCAAACTGTTCTATATCATTGGAATGGCGAAAGTTTGTGGAGAGTTTGGTTTTTTTTTAAAGTTTCAGATGTGTTGAAGAATAAACCCCACTTCTTTCAAGTGAAGTGATTCTTGGAGTGACAGTCCTTTTAAATATGAAAATTTAATCTTGACATTTTATGTAGCTTTCTAAATGTGTAACTTGAAAATTTTAATTTGGTGGCTATATTTTATTAGGCCTTTTTCATGTCCAGAAAGACCATTAAATAGACTATTGTCTATTTAATGTTGTGCCCATTTAATAGACTCTGGTGGATAATTGTGAAGTCTGTTGTTGATGGATAATTTTAAGCCAATTGTTAGGGCAAAGAACCAGAACTCCCCCAATGAGCTGATACTCTGCCTAGTTCAAAAACCTTATGCAGGCAGCTTGAAGTTCACAAACGTTTTCTATTGCCTAAGTTAGGTCAAGTAGGAATTTAAAAATGTAGTGAGACATTTGTTAGTTAAAGAATTTTAGTCAGAATTTAGGAGGGGGAGGGATGGGGTAACAGATAGGGAGCCGGTGTTTGTATGTTTCCGGGAAGAAACCTGGCTACTGGAAAAGTGGATTTAGCTGTGATTCTAACAAGAATATAACTGTAGGATCTTCCTGAAATGCCATGGAACTTCTTATCTTCTTCTGGTATATTTGTGACAAGTAGAGCGGGCTTTTTACCATTTATTTTAAGCATCTGGAAACTTTGGGAAGGAAGACCTCAGGTACTCCTTACTTTTTTAACTCATTCTCCATTGTTGCCCCATGAATAGCTCCTCTATGTATGTTTTATCAGGTGTTTTCGGGTTTTTTTGTAGTAGGTAGTAAAAGACAAAACAACTGCTGTTTCACTGCTGACTCTGCAGGTTCTGAATAGCATCACTGAAGTTGAAAGAAGTCACTTGAATTCCCTCTGCTCAACGATACTGTGGCTGGCAGAGAATTTTTCTGAAATTAGTTTTTTTTAAAATGAGTTTTTCTGAAACAAATACCACAGGTATGACTTTATACCTGAGCTTATGAGGGACAACTTCTTGTGAACTTCTTATGCAAGATGCCTGAACCGCTTTATTGTTGTGTATGTAATGATGAGGAAGTTTAATTTAGTATTGAGCCACTGCTTAATAGGCTTAGCACCTTGGTATCTGAGCAGTCATTTGTCAATTTTTTTGATAACACTGAAGGAACGCTTCACAGATTTCACAGATAAAAGCCATGTAGAAAAAAAATAATGATAAATAGGAGAATGTCTAAACAGCAATAACAAAAAGGGGATTATTTTAGCATTCTTAATTGCTGTCCTTCATAGGGGCATCTAGTAAAATAACTGTTCCCTACTTATTCTTTAACTCTTTGAGGGATTTTTATAAAAATCATGTTAGTTTTTTTGAAGTAATTAATTAAAACCACTAAGTTTAATTATTTTATTAATAAGATTAAAATATTTGCATTGGATACCCCTGGTGTCAGTTTATTTCAGTGCATTGGAAAATCAGATTAGTGACAAATGTAATTTATAAAATATGACAGGTTAGTAAGTTTGAATCTCGTGCAGTCTTGAATGCTAGAGTGTTGGTACAGCTGAGTTTGCTAGAGTTCAATTCTGAAAAACTGTCTTTTGAGAGGCTTTGAAAAAATGAACAGTGAGCTAGAAGGTAGCCAAATTTCCTTTCTGCATGAGAAAACAAAAAGTCTCGTGTGGAAAAGGGACTAAAATTGAGGGGAAGTAGAAGATAGGTTGATTTAAGATTTTGGCATTGTATGTCATGATATAGAATTACTGTAATGCTCTGTAGTAGAGGGCAGAGTACCTAAAGATTGCAGAAAAATTAGGAAGAGTTGGTTAGAGTGAGAGAGTGGGTGGTTTTTAGCAATGGTTTTGCTACTTTCTCAGAGGTATCATTCAGCATCTGTGTCATTTAATGTTTTGTCAAGTCAATGCGTGTTACCCAGCATCTTAATGAGTAGTTAAACCACTTATTTTAAAATTAGAAGTGCCTTTGATTTGCGGTTCAAATGACACACCGCTTGACAAATGTATACAAATAATATGCTGCCTTTAAGGGTTGCAAGCATTAAATTTTTGGAAGTAAGGCCAGGCCTATGAAGAGGTAAGATGGGAAGTAGCAGAGAGATGGTAGCTAGCCTATGGCTCTGTGAGCAAATCGTGTATATGTGTCAGGTACTCTTTGGGGAATGGCTGTGGTTATTTGTACTTGGGCAACTAGATTTTTGATCGTGTGCCTCCAGAGGAACTGTTAATTATTACTGGAAGTCGCTGGGGCTCTGGAGGCCGTCTACTTATTTTGGGACCTGTGGACCCTGTAAATACCAATAATTTTTCTAATGCTGCTTTGTGTGTGCATTTAGAACTTAAGAAAAATTACAGCTCTTCAGAACAGCTGTTTTTAATTTTATTCCTAGTTAAAGCTTTAAATAAACTTTGATTTCTGACAGGATGGAGGAATCTTTTCTTTAGCAAGTGCTGTGGATCTTTACCAAAAATAACAGTAACATCTATAAGTAAGATTTTTGGATAATTCTTCAAACATTTGCCATATGATTGTTTATAAGCTACTGGAACTGGGTTGGAATTCTAATGTAATCTTCTGAGTACACTTTTATTAATTTGTAGCCAAAGTGGTAGATGACTATATTTGATACTGTGTGTTAGATATTTACATTCCTGTACATAAATATAAAAAACAAATCAGTTCCTGCCCTGAAGGACTTAACCTAAAATATTCTATTATTTTAATTGCTTTTGAATATTACTTCATATAAACAACTCCTGAATGAACGTGACCTCAGAGTCCTTAGGATTAAAAAAATGTCAGTATATTCTCCATGACACAGGTCATGTAAAGAAAACTCTTTTGAGATTTTTTGAATATTCCATAGCAGTTAAAACCTTAATGGAAAACACTGTGGTATTTGTGTTTGATTATGTTTCATTTTGATTTCCTTTGATCCGGAGTTTTTTTCAGAAAATAAATTCCTAATTGCTGGAAATTCTAAGTATTCACTTAACAGGTCTTCCAGCTTGATGTTTTGTAAAATTCTTGATATTGTAATGGTTTTGATCCCTCTGTATTGGATCACAGTGTGGTAGGGCCTGTTTTCAAACCATATGACTCATCTTTATTCTTTACCGAATTCTTCATGAGTCCTTGAGAACTAAGTATTAAGATTAGTGTTAGCTATTAGAGACAGTTAAAATCCTGGAATAAAGTCTCTATTTTGCAGGTTCTGGATCTATGCAACAACTCCCCTTCAGCATAGTCTGCTTCTTCCTTTGATTTGTACATCTTGTCCATTGCCACATCTTTGCCTCCTTGAGTGTTTTTTATTCTTGTCAGTTTGTGAAATTAGATCAAATTTTTGAACTTTTTTTTCCTGTTGTCAAGTACATGACCTTTACACAATTTCTTGCAGTGTTCTTCAGCCTCTTTTACGATAGATTCTGAATTACATTTTTATCAGTTTTGTACTTCCCTTTGTGATCTTTGTTGCTCTACTTGGTTACTTTTTATATTTTCTCATTGGCCAGCTGTAAGACACTTATGTCTTCTTTCAAACTCAGATTTCCCTTTTTCTCACCAAGTGGTATTAAACTGTTTATAAGTTCCTTAAATGGGAAGAAGGGCTGATGACAGCATCTACTTATGCAACATGTTTCTATGCTCTTGTATCGTTACATTAAGTCCTGTACATTGCCCTGGGTGACTTTCCTGAAATTTTTAAGTCCTTGTAGCATAGCCTGTGTGAATTGATAGTATTCTCTGAACTGATACTTGAAATTCCCTGTTCAAGGATATTCAACTCTTAAACTGTGAGTAGAGTGTTGTATACAGTAGAGTTGCATCAGCTTTCTTTTTCTTCCAGGCCTTCTTACATCTATTTAAAGCATTAACCTTTGCAGTTAACTCACTCCTGAATACCCTGTTAAAATATAAAATTTAGGATTGGTTGGTATCAGTTGGTAGTGAAGGATTCACTGGTCGCATTGTTTTTGAGTATTTACAATCTTCCTCTGAATAGGGAATTATATTCAACTTTAGTATAGTCTTTTACACTAAGTAGTATAATACTGTTACCTGATACAGTATAATCTGTTATCTCAATTTCCAGAATGTATTTTTGCTATTTTCTTTTCCCTCAACAAATACTCTTGCAGCAGTACAGAGAATCTGCTCTGACTAAAACCCCTGGAAAAAACAAAGCTTTTGAATCTTACTTTCTGATCCTGATCTCCCGTTCTTTGCTTGCACAAGTTGATGAGGGAACTTTAATGGATATGTTGGGAACAAACACATTAATTTGTATGTTTGTTGGCTGCTGTTGGAGCATAACATGCTCCATTTCATCTCCAGCTGGGTTCTCATCTTTCATATGTGCCTCAGCCCGACTCATATGGGGGATCCAGCTGATCAGTGACACGCAGGACCATAGCCATTTCTTGCAGAGTTGGAGAGGGAGGTTTGTTCTCTCTACTGGGGGTTCCATGACCACCATAGCTCCTTCTGGAAAACCCTCTGCATGAAGTAGTAATACTCCTTTCTAATGCTTTGTAGCATTTGCTGAGGAGTAGGAGTGTGAATCTGGTCTAATGTTTATCAGTTTTCTTCCTGCCTGTAGAGTTAGGTCTTACAGTGCTCTATCTTATCTTGGTACAAGCACAATTGGGAAGTTCAGAAACTTCAAAAGGCTGGGCTGCCCTTAGGGTTTTGTTTTGGTTTTTTGGGTTTTTTTAGTTATTTGGAGTGTCACAAATTGTATTTTGAAGAGATAGAGTGTTTGATTCCACGGCTGTTCATAATGCTTGCCTTTAGCTTTTTAAAAACCACTCAAAAAATAAGTTAAAATTTGCAAGTAACAAATAGTATAACATTCAGTGATGGTAATTTACACACCATAGTAAAGCAGGTTTTAAAAACAATGCAGAGAAAAGAAAGCCTATCTTTCACATCTCTCATCAATGCAGTGGCAAAAGTGCTTGACTGTGGAAGCATTATAGAGAATATAACTAATTTTTTTACTTTTCTGCTAATTCTTGGAGGGACTGCCAGTTAACTTGGCAGAGTTTTCACTGGGATTGTTCTAGAGAGCTGTTTGCTGAAGCTTCCTAGTTCTTTTTGGTTTTATAGTACCTGGAACTACTGAGAATTAAATTGGTGTAATTGAAAGCAGCCTCATGAGAGTATATCTATATATATATAGCAAATTATATTTCAATATGGCTTTCGGTCAAGTTAATATCTTCTTGTAAAGTTAACTGTTCTTATTTCTATGTAGGTCAGCCAGTGATTAATTCTCTGTTTTAATGGACCACTGTTTAATATTTTTTGGAGTGGAAGTTTTGGACATTGTTTGGTTCCTGGGAAGGTCCTTCATACAAAACCTGTTTTATCTTCAAATTGTTAGCCAAAAGAGCTTTTAACTGCCTGCTAAATATTTGACCTTTAAAACTGGGTATTTTGACTCTTTTGGGGTAGTTTTGTCTTTCTTCATTGGACAGACTTTAAGATGTTAAATAATAGTTTAAGTATGATCTGTTTTAATTACTGGTGGAGAACTGTGTGACTTTGTAGTCCCTCCAGGTTTTCAGTTATGTTTTGAATGAAGCTTTGCTTCCTTTGCTCTATATGTTTCTTTATTTTTCCAAATCTGAAGTTGTTCTTTCATACAAGCATGACAGAATTTACTGCTTGCAGTTGTTTGGATTTTCTATGTTCTTATTCACCAATAAATGGAAAAAAAATTCTTATTAATCAAGTAATTGTATCAGAGAAGATCATAAATGCCTGTTAACCAATTTGTATCCATCAGTGTCCTGAAGAACAAGATCAACATGACACTTTGGTTTTTGTTTCCCTTTAGTATCCCATTAATTGTAAGTTAATGTAATTTCTTTGTTATTAAGATGTTGACCCTTAATTGATAATCCAACGACACTTTAGTCACTTGTTATTATCTTCAATCACGTTTTATGCTTTCACCCACACTGTTTATTACAAGCTTTTGCTCTGTGTACTGAGAAACAAAATTGCTGCCTTTGAAATGCTCTCTAAAATTCTTTAGCTCTACTTCTGTTACGCATAAAGATTTATGCGTTTTTTAAAAATTTGTCATCGATACATTTGTTGCCTTGTAGTCTTCTCTTTATCTTCTACCTTGTTTTGTACTTGGATTACAAATTTCCTGGTTGGACAGCGCGGTCTTGTTTTCCTTTTCACTAGCGTGTTTTTTGTCAGTGTAACAGCACAGTTATGGGGTGGATGGATTTGGAAACTATTGCAATTATCTTTAAAGTTGGGAAAGAAGTCTGTCGTCCCTTAGCTAAGGGAGTTGAATAAACTTCAGCAAAGAGACTTGCGTAGTAAACCTAGTAAGAGGTTTTGTAGGTTAAGCCATCATGTTAACAAATACATTACTGTCTTGTAAATTTTTGGTGAGAAGCAATGGAGGACCAAAGAATTTTTAATGTAAACTCTTAATTGCATCTGAACTTCAGAACTTTGATTTAGTGGTGACAGAACTTTATTGTTCCCCCACTGAAGTTTGTGTTGCTTCAGAATCTTTCTGGGAAACTCATTTCCTTGGTTTCGAGGAGTTCATTATTCATTTATGCACTTAAATTTACAGGGTTCTTAGAATTTTCAAGAGTGATGCAAGCTCTAGAAATGCCAGCTCTATAGTGATTGCATAAGTAGACTGGATTGTTGCCTCTCAAGAGTAGTGGCAGGGAACTGCCAAATTGAAATTGTCTAATAGCACACAGAGAATTGTACCTTAGCTCATGAAGTTAACACTTTTGTTCCTGTGACTCTTTCTCTCAAGTTCTATTTGCAGGTTGCAGTGCTTGTGGAAGTTTTTGCAATGAGAGATCTTATTATTTTGTAGGAGAGTTTGTGGTTTCTTGTACATAGAATGTTACTTGTCTTCAAATAATGAGATTTATTTGGTAGTTTTGTAAATGCAATGCAATCTTTTCTATGCCTCATATTGTTTTAAAAACTGTTTGTCTGCAACACTGTTAACAGAAAGCTTTAATAGTTGCACATTAGAGATGCAACAATGGAGTTATGTTAAGTTTAAAGCAATTCAGCTATCCTTTAGGTTTTTATTGTCTACATAGAATTTATGTCAATCCCCACAAGTTATCTAACACATCTGTAGTGAATGGTGTTATCAGTGTGCTCTAACTTGGTGGTCCCTTTTCCAAATTCAGCAAATGGACTTTGCAGTAGAGCTGTCTCCCATCTGCGATTGTGTTTTCTTCTTAAACAATTTTACAAACTGCTTTCTTTGTTGTTTCTACTATGTCTTTATGTCTCATTGTGTCTTAGGTGACTTTTTTTTTTCCTTGAGGACGCTTTCGGTTTATCTGCAGATGAGTAAATAGTGTTGTATGTATGTATATGTAGATGTGCGATTAAACCAAGAATAAAATTTATCCTGTCTTCAAGGTCATGCAAGTTTAGATTTTTGCTGAAAGCCCTGCAGTTGTGACAGAGTTCAGATAGGAAAAGCTATGGCATTTATGTATATGAATATAAACCATATAATCCCTGCTGTAACTGGACAGACATTACAAGTTGCTTTTCTGTCCTAAACACTTTGCATTAAATTTTTTATTCTATTTGACTAGATATATATTTTATTTCTGTCTTTCCTTTTAATTTTAGTAAAGCAAAAGAGCATATTAAAGATAAAGGCTGAACCCTCTTATAATTAGAGTATTGATTCCTTTAGTTTTCCTGTCTGGTAGAATCTTTGTCAACAGTAGCTATCTCTAATTTCAGGTTCCCTTCTTGCTTCATTGGTATAGGGCTTCCCTGTGGTATCCTAGAATAGCTACTTGACTGTGATGGCCTTAAGCCATTAATACCTCATTTTGGAGGAGACCCGTGGACAGTGAAGGATTTAAATAAAGCATAGCAGAAGTGACTGGCCAACTGCCAGCCAGAGGACAAGTGGCTTCCCTTAAAATGACTGACAGTGCTTGTACAGAGCCAGGACTGGATTAGATGGTGACTAAGGAGTAAACTGCAGGCTTTTCCAAAGGCTTGTGTAGTCTTTCTTGCTTCCCACATCCTGGAAAGGGATGTGTTAGGACCTGGTGTATACATCCAAGAGGGAAGAATCTTCTGAAGAATCATTGCTACTTTTGTGAACAAATTGAATAAATGTATCCAAAATCAGCATTTTTTTTGTAGTAAAACTTTTTCTTTTTTAAAGGAGGCAAAGGAAATTCTAACACTCACTCACTGTACTTGCAAAGAACAGCAATGCCAGAATGGTGTAACAGCTTTAACCTGGCTTGATCTCTACTGTAATCCAAATCCGGCAATCCCCTTTGCCTTGGTTCATTATCTCTGATGTCTGCAATTTAAATGCCATGTTCAAGAATTAGGTATTAATCTTTTTTTGAGTTCTTCCAGTACTGAAGGTCATGGTGTGTTTTCTTTAGGGGCAGGATTAGCAAATCTAGGCTACTTTGGGGATAACACATGTAAAACTTGAAATCTTCTCCTTCCAAAGATAAGTTAAAACTAGCTGTGGTTTTTCTTTCCAGTGCTACTCTTTTTAAACTGCAAAATCCTTGTAGTCTTCCTTAATGTTTGCTGTTGATTAGAATTCAGGTAAGATATGGAGTTAGAATATTAACAGCAGCTGTAAGGTATAACCTGTCCCTTATACCTTTGTGTCGTTTACCTTTGAGTTAAGATCATACATAAAAACTGAGCACTGATAGAAGTTCAGTGGTTTATCAGAATCCTAGTAAACTTTCCAAGAAGTGCAGCTGAAATCTTTGGGTAAAGGATTGCCATAGCTTCGAGAGGCAATGACTACACTCATCAGCAGGTATAGGAGAGAGCACAGTTTATGCTGCAGTCCCAGAATGGGGACCATAACTAAAGATGAAGGTAGAATGGAAGAGTACGTTGGCAGGTTTATCTTCTTGGCCCTAAACAGGCAGATGGAATTGTAACAGAAATGCTAAGGAGTTGTGGCTGGATTGTGCTAGGTAGTTGTATTGTCTTAAAAATTGTGGCTGCCAGAAAATACCTCTCTCTCATGAAAGGAAACCATAAATGAATTGGACAACAACACATTAACTAAATAAGATACACTTTTTTAAAAATCCCAAATGAAACTTATTCATTTTTTTCTAGATCTTTTGGATTATTTTTTTTAAAGAGAGAAGATTATTACGCCTTCTAAATCAACTAACACTTCAGTTATTACATTACCTGGGCCATTAGAACACACTTCTCAGTATTTTCAACTCTTGTAGAAGCAGCATTCAGGTAATACTTGTGTATGTGACTAAAAAATAAAGGAGAATGCTTTAACAGTCCCTTGATAAATACACATGAAAAATGTGTATATTTGCATTAAGGTGCAAGAATTAGGTGATAGCAGTTTTCAGTTTCTCTCTTGTTTATTTCTTTGAGAGACGTGTTTGGTTTAGTGTCTTCAACATGAGAAGATTCAAGTATTGAGTTATAGCTGAGTCAGAGAAGTTAAAGATCATTAGAGAAATCCCTAAATAAAATATATTCTTGTACTAGAATACATAGTATTCCTGTAACTTTTTTTCCTTGTGCTTTATGGGGTTTTCCCAATGACCAACAGTCATGTTTGGGAAAGCAAATGTGTCCCAAAACCACTTGGAATAACTTAAAAGCAAGTTCAAGTACGTGTTGTTTGTTTGTTTTTTAAATATATAGGATGCATCCTAAAACTTGGTGGATGTTGAATCCATTTCTTATTTCTGTATACCTAGGGAAATCTTAACAGCTCGTAGGAAGTACTAGATGAATACCAACATTTATGGTCAGTACATAAATTTCATAGTGTATATCTGAAGATGCATCTTGTGTTCAAAGGTCCAGGAGAAAATGAGTATAATCCATTGCTGTAATATGCACTGTGTTTCTGGTTGGCTAAAGAATCAAAGAAGCAAATGGTAGATACTCGTCCATAAAACCAGTGTTTATTCTTTTGCTAACATGACTTTCCAAGTTTTATTTGGTAAAGACCATAATATGTTTCTTTCAGAAAATCTGTTTCTATCAGTGTGACTGGTGCTGTTCTTGGAATTCAGTATACAATAGCAATTCTAGAGTTTTGTTAAGAATAAAAATTACCAATTTTAATGTCAAGTTTTACTGAAAGAGCGGGAGAGCACAACTAAGTACCAACTAAATATCCAAGTCTTTTACTCACACTTGTGGTCTGTGCTACTTGCCTCATTTCATTACTGCTGCTACTGCTTTGTTTTTCTTCCTTGCCTTTTCTTTCCTTCTTTTTCTTCCGTAATGCCTTGCTTTTCTGGGTACTGTCTAAGAATTCCTTTCCCATTTGTAACCTGTTTAATTCCTTCTGTAGCACATGTGAACATCTGAATGTTAACATCAAAGGGTAACAAAGATGCCCATCTGAATTCCAGAAGAGGAATGAGATGGTTTGCAGCTTTCAGATACTATAGTGGACTTTTGGCCAGACAAGATGATGACTATGAAGTATGTTGTGGGACTCTTCCACGGTTTTGGTTACAAAATTGAGTGGGGCGTAATCAGAGCAGAGGTTGTGAAAATTGTGTAGTTGTGAAAGTTCACTAAATTGTCATCTTAGTTGGATTCAGCTTGGAAGTCTTGCATCTTAAACTGCTGTTATACTATTTTAGCTTCAGGATTAGAGGGGCAGGGAATCAGGCTGCACCTCAGAAGAATGAAAGGATTTGTTGATGGCCTGGAAAAAAATAATGTAAGATTGCGAGGTATGGTACAGCGTACTCCTAGAAGATACTTAATTTTTAATTTACTGAATGTGAGGCAGGTGTCAGGCATTTTAAAGTATTTCTTCAATTCTGTCTGTGGGTCATGATGTTAGAAATTAGGTTGAGAATTTGGGGTCAACAGTGAAACTGTCACTGCTCTTAAGTTGCTCAAACTTATGCATGTCTTCTTATTTAATGCCCTCTAATTTCTTGGTTTTGCTTAATTCTTTTGCATCACAGTATCAGACTCAACATTAGTATTGTCGTTAGAACCTCAGAGATTTATTTTCTTAGTACTTGACTAGAAGTCTTGTACTAGAGAGCTGCTAATTCCAAGGAGCTAGTATTTGGGGGAGTTTGCACTGTGTGCCTGGAATACTTTTATGCATAGCAACTACTAAGTGCTTTGTTGTTTTAAATGTTAATTTCTAAATTTTGGCAGTTAGTCTGCACTATTATCGGCTCTGAATTTAAAGAGCTTGGGTTTGGGTAACTGTGATCATGGAATCATGAAATTGTCAGAGTTGGAAGGGACCTCTGTGTTCCAGTTAAGTGAATTTCTTTTAGTGGATGCAATGAAAAGCCTAAACTTAATTACTCTGTCAATCAGAAATGCCAAATTCCCTAGGAATCCTATCTGTGTTGTCTCCTTTACAAATTTCTGTTTGTAGTGTACAAATTAGATATTTCTGTTAAATATACTGGAAGATAATCAGGAACGTGTTTCTCTTGATTCATGAGCTCCTTTCAGGTTAAGACACAACTTCTGTGTTGAGTAGTTTTTTTGAGAGTGTGTGTTTTTATCTAACCAGATTTAACAAAAAAAAAATGCAAGTAGATTAACACTCCATCAGAGTGTTTCTGATCAGAGTAGATGAAGGTGTTTTTCTTGCTGCTTTTTTCCAGTCAAATCTTATTCATGTTTGTCTTGTTTTAAGCCATATTTGTTGTGGTGTCTACAGAAGTTTTGGGTATGTCTTTGATCTGTGCTCTGTTAACTCCTTTTGCCTTTAATTGCTCCAGTAAGTCACATGTGAAATGTACAAATTATAGTAGGTGAGATCTTGTATGTTTTTGTGACCAGCATTTAACTGAGAAATTCAGATATTAAGGTGTCTTAAAGCTTCCTGGGCTTTGTCTGAAATTGATTTTAACAAATATTTAAACCACTATAAATGTGTCTATATGGCATGTTCTTTTCATGCAAAAGTTTTTGCAGCCTTGGTAACAAATAGCATCCACTTTAGTTTGCCATCCTGACTGGTGGTTGTTGATGAAGAATTCGGTGGCAACCTGTGACAGCCAAACTAACTAGTAACTTCTTTAACAGTGATAATTGGGGAAAAAAAAAAAAAAAACCAAACCAAAACTAAACTACTCTTCACCAAGCTGGCCGTTCTTCAGTGTTAAAGCTTTGTGAAAATGGCCATACGTGGAAAATGAGTTCGAAGGAGGACAAGGAGGAAGAAGAATGCCCTGCAACAGGTAATTTTCATTTGTTCATTTTGGTGGTATGGAGAAGAATGAGAAAAGATGGAGAAGCATTTTGTGTGTTTGCGGAGGAGGCAGAGTATTTTGAGTTGACTCTTCTTAAATACTGACTGCCAGCCTCTGCCATCTTTTCTCTTAGTGCTCCTATTCTTTTTTACTTGTACTAGTGGATGGTGGAAAACAGCTTTTTGTGTAACTTGGGGATTATCAAGATAATCAAATTCAAGTCTCATTTCTGACCACTGATACATATGGCCTGTTTAACCATTTCCCTTGCACAAAATAGTTTGCTTCTTGTGATAGTAAAGATATTTAGTAATTGGCGCAGGAGCAAAGGGAGGAAGCAGAACACATAGTGTGTTGACAACACCCCATGATGGGTCCACACATCCAAAACAGATGCAGGAACACAAGTGATGTTCTGTTTCTGTGGGAAGCTTTTGGTGCAAAGATGTAACTGTGGTGTCAAGGCAGTTTGCATGTATAAGGCCACCTAGAACAAACATGACCTTATTACATGGTTTTGTATACTGCTGCAGAAATTTACTTACTCCTGTACATGTACTAAATGGATCATAGGAGACTGCTCTTGCTGCTCGTTGAATTAATTCTTTGTCTGCATGCGGAAACAAATCTAAAGCTTTGAAACAACCTAACTTTTAAACTGTTCCAGGATTTCATTTGTATTTGTAGTCCCTCACGCACCAACTTCTGAGGACTAAGTTTGAGATAAGTCCTAAGCTAACATTGTGGCTGGCTGGCATTTAAACACATTTTCCACTTCTATAAAAGCAGAAAACTAATGGAAGGCTGACACTAATTTAAGTCTCTGATCTATTCACAAAAAGATGTACATCATGCAGAAAAGTAACACACAAACAGAGCTAGAAAGTGCATTCTGCTCATATATGCTGAAGAACTGTTTTGCAGTCTCATGTCTTGCTGCATACAAGCTGTTCTGTATAAACAACTTCAGCTAAGAATTTAGATTCTGCTGCTAATTTAGCTAATTGCAGATTTCCTTTTTAATTTTCTGTCCATAGCTCTTCATGTCTTTCACTAAGAGGAAACTTGTCGAGATAATTGCCCTTAACTATCCTATCTTGGAGGATCCTGTGTAAAACTGATCTTAAGAAGAGAGAACGATTAGTATTTGAAGTAACTGCCAAAGAAAGAGGAATCACATTTTAATGGAAAATCTACAGGAGAAAAAAAATAGTCCGTTAATAGGTTACCCTTAATCAGTAAAAAGGCACAGCTGCTGAAAGGAGAGAAAAGGAGAATAATTAGTAGAGAATAAAATTGCAAAGAACATTTTTATTCTTAAAGGGGCAAACTACATGTCATATGATCTTCTGAAATATTTTGGTGACGTGTTTTGACCTCTCTCAAGTAAACTGATATTTTTGCAGGATTCAGAATTTGATCAGCCTTCTGTTAGTAGACTCTGGACTCTTCCTTGATCTGTAATAATTTCTGTCTATAAGTCATGATTTTGCTGCTGTTTAACCAGAAATTAGCTTGTATGGATGTAATAGCATTCAAAACACATTTTAAGAATATTCTAAACGGATGAAGTTATTCAAAATATGGGTTGTTGTCCAGCTAGTTAAGCTCTCCAGTTTATGACTGGAGAGAGAAGAGCTGGACTCCAGCAGTACGGCAGTGATGCCCAGATGCCGCCCAGGAAAGCGGGTTTTACACGAGGCGTAGGTGCCGAGTGAATGTGTTGTGGAGTGTTGGTGCTGTACAAACTGCCTTTCTTCAACAACCATGTGCCACTCCTTTCTAAATTTGCTAATATGGTATATATGCAAGGATATTCTCACTTCGTGTGAGGTATGCTAAATATATATCTGGCAGGAAATACTAATATAATGAGTTTTTAAAGTTGGTAATCTTAAGAGTTGTGTAAGGACCTTGTTACTCTACACATTTATCTGTATAAGTCAAAATCTCTGCATCAGAAGTGAAATGACATGATGTTTGGAGATTTTAGAGTGACTTTTGTCTTTATAAATGAGTATCAGTACCTTAACACTATAAAATAAAAATTTGTCAATGCAGTGTTATTTTGCTGGATAAGGCTTATGATGATCTTTTGCAGTAGCTGTCAAATTTTCTGCTAGTGCAAAGTGATATTTTGTAGTGTTCTCTAGAATGCTACCTGGTCCTGGTGTTAAACTTTGGTAATTCTTTGCATTAAAACTGTACAGGTGAAAATGTGTACCTGATTTTTTTTTTTCTTAAAGGTGCTCATTTGATACTTTATGAAATTTCACATCTGTGCTTTCCTCCCTTGCTGTCTTTCATAACACGTTAATGTGGTTGTAGCTCTAGACATTCCATCTTACTCCCTACCTATTCTTAAACAGGAAGAAAATATTCAACCTACTTAGCACTTGAGTTTTAGGGCTTATATTGTATCTCTTATACATACTGATGGTATGTGGGGACAAATAAGTCACATTCTGGACAGCAGTACAAAAATGTCAAGAAAAATGCCTGACCCCAAGACCGTATCAATCTTCATCTCTGAGGATCAGGTCTTTGATAGAGAAGAACTCCTTTGTGTTTGTCCAGATCATGGCAAACGGGAATCTTGAAATGAGTAGCTTGTACCAAAAAAAAAAAAAAAAGGGGGGGGGGTTAAAATCTTTGAAAAACTTAAAAGACTTTTGGAATCTCCTGTGAAGATGAACGTTCAGCATGTCAGTAGCAGGTAACTACTTTTTAAAACATTTAAAAATTTGGAAACTATGTAGCTAATATTGAATAATCATGTAATTTTTACATTGTCGTTTACTAGATTTTTCTCATTTTTTGTAGATTTCCAAGCTCCGGTCCTAGATAGGTAAGTATTCTTAACATTTGTTTTTTAGTGGTAATAGTTTCACAGAAAAACTAAGCTGAAGTTTATTCATTTTTTTCTCTGCTCTCCAAATACATATATATTTTTTTAGGCAGCTTCCTGTAGATAACTTGATTATGGCTTAGCATGTGCATCTAGATGTGTAGTAAGACTCCTTATAAACACTGCACTTACTCAGTTCGTGAACTGAAAGAAGTTAATCCACTTTCTTAAGTTTTCCTGCTCTATTTTCAGAAGCACTTCATGCTTCTTCAGGCAGATTGATCTTGGTAGCTTGCACTGGAAATTAACTTTCTCCCAACACCTGAAAAAGGATGTAGTTGCGCAGAACAGTCTCCTGATGTAGTTATGATTGTATATTTGTGTGTGCACGTGCATAAGTGCGCTGGTTTTAATTCAACTTTCTCCTTTGATTTGCAGCCTTCCAGTCTGGTGTTTTTCTTGCCTCTTCATGACCTCGTATCTTGAGCAGCCTAGCTGGATCCCCTGGTTCCTGTTTCTTCTTGTTTCAAAATTCTGCTTTCCCCCATTTTAAACCCCCTACCCTTTTATATTCATGTAAATATAGTAGGCTGTCACTACCTGTTTTGGTCTTCACTGTTTTTTCTAAGACTTTGATTGGGTTGCATCCAATATTTTCCCTGTGCTCCTGGGTTCCCTGCCGTAGCAGAGTAAGTTTCTCTTGAGGTTTTTGGGGTTTCTGTTCTGCCACTTTGTCTTGCTGTAAGCAGACTTTGGGGAAGAAGTGAAGGCTGTATCTTTTGCTGCTCTGCTTATAAAGCAAGTATCTTAACTTTTTAAAGAAGCAAGAGAACTTGTGAATTCTGGGGGTTAAGCAAAGTGAATGTGTTCCAGAGGTAAAAACAAAAAAAGCACACCCCCCCCCAACAACACCACATCTCCTCTCAGACATGTTTAGATTCATGAGATGTTTGTTCTCCCCCTTTCTGTCCATATTAGGAAGTGCAATTGTGTCCTTCCAGGATAAATGGAGTTCTTCTGGGTTTCATTGGTGGTTTTTTTGTTTTGTTTTGTGTTTGGTTTATTTTTTTTTATTCTGTCAAGTTATCTCCGTATTTCTGTTGAATTTGTTTAATTCTGATTAGTCTTTCTGTGCAAGTACTCAGCTATGGAATTCCTCATGCTCCACAGCATAAGAGAAACACTGCTGAATAGAATGTGTGTCTTAGATTCATCTTAAATATGTTTCATTTGGTATAAAACACTCCCTTAAGAAGAATTTTTTGAAAATGCTTGGTTATGAATCTCTTCAGTTACTTGGTCACTCCTTTACTGGCTGATTCTGAAAAAATATTAAGCATATGTGTATTGTGATCTTCTCTGTCTCAAAATAAAGCATTTGGGGAAAAATACCAACTTAAAATTTTGGTGGCTTTTGGCGTTCGCGTTGCAGTAGTTGTGGATTTCAGTCTGTGCAGGTTCAAAGTGACTTTATGCTCAAAGTTCATTTTTCTTGCTATGACTGTTGCAGTGCAGCCAGGGTTTAAAATCTTAGTTTAACTTACCATTCAGCTACAAAACAAGAACATAATAACATAGTACTTTACAAAAAATATTTAAATGTAAAGCTGTTACGTCAGAATTTGGTGTCTCGTCAACCACTTCTATTTGCATCCCTCTTCCTGTGTGAGTCCTTTTTGGGGGCAGTGGGCAGGTGGCTCTGGGGAGAAAACGCGCTCTGATTTTCTTAGGCTAATTGTATAAGGTTTCTCATGGTGATTCATAAGGATGTGTCTGTTCCTGTGTGTAAAATAAAATGGTGAGAAGATAACATGAAGTCTTGAAATTGAATACTGTTTTAACTTGAAAAGTAGCATTTGCACAGTTTGGAAGCAGTAAGGTTGGTTTTTGGAGTTTAGAATGTGGGATTGAAGTTCTTATTGTGTGGACTGCTGATATGTTTGTGGGAATTCTCATCAGGGAAACCTATCAATGGTTTTTTTTATTTATTTGTATGTTGTGGTAACATAGACCTATCAAAATAAAACACAGCCCATGGTTGTTTGGTTTAATGTGTCTATATAATTTTTTCTTAATAACCCTGTAACTTGTATTGCCTGAGATCTTTACAGTGCTGAAACTTAGAATAGTTCCTCTAAGCTAATTTGGGAATAATTGTAACTTTGTTCTGTTTTTGTGTTTCAGGGAAATGAGGCAAGCTACCCGTTGGAAATGTGCTCGCACTGTAAGTTTCTAAATTCCTATATAATATTGCTGGAGAGGCTAATCTTAGTTGGAGATCAAATGTGCAACTTTTATGTATGAATTTTTTGTTGAAAAATTGTGCAGCGTATATAGTAACCAAAAGAGTGAAATTAATAGGTAAAAGGGTTACCTTTGGAAAAAATATTTTTGATTTTACAATCTATCTTTAAAAAAAATCACATAGATATTTTTTTTTCTCCATTTTTCTATTAGAGTATGAAACAAACTTGGGCTAGTTAAGATGTTTGTACACTGAAGCCTTAGATCTGGTAGTTCAACTGGTGGGGCTTTTTTTTTTTTCCTGGGTATGCTCACAACCAGGCATTTAGGTGAGAAGCCACTTGGTGTTACTCGCTTTTAGCCATGTGAGCATAAAAGTCATTGCTCCATCTCATGGGGTTAGTCTACCCTATGAAAATAACAAAGTATTTCTTGCCTGAATCTGACCAAAGAAAGGGCTGTCTTGTGAAGGATCCCTGTGGTGTTACACTAAAAGTACTTATTTTTAACTATTTTTTCACTTGAATATTTTTCTTCAGTGCCGAGTCATACATAGACTTGCTTGATAAAATTCCTCATCTTCAGCGAATCAGACCTTGTTTTAAACAGGATAATAAATTCAAGATAGGGACTGTCTTCTAGATCAATTTCACAATGCTGGTCGTAGCTGAATTCCAGCCTGCATAAGTCAGAACAGTGATAGACAATAAATAATGGTGGCAGAATAACGCAATATTCAGCAGTAGCAACTGCCAACCTAAAGGTGTATTGCAGAGAAAGAGCAGATCTTACATGCATTATATTCTGTGGTTAAACTATGTTAAGGATATCATCCTGTAAATCTGAGGTTTCACATGATTCAAGCTTTGGTCGTTCTCCCAGTAGAGAGAGAGTCAGCTGCATCTTTGGGGGCAATATAACTACATACTGTGTTACATGTAGTAATTACAGACATCCCTTTGCTTGATTGTGCCTAATCACTGGAATGATTCTACTTGTTTAAAAGTTCTGGATGCTTGAATATCCTGAAAGTGGTTTTTTTTTGGGGGGGGGGGGGGCACAGATGCATACAGTAGCGTATCTCTGAATAAGTCTTCTAAGAAGATACACATCTTGTTCTTCAAATGTTAAACGTTTGTGCTGCTTCCAAACAGTTATCACTGACAGGACAAAAGCTTTGCAGGGCAGGACCAGACAGTGTTTTTGAAAATCATTTGGTAAGGATTTTGAATGGTTAGACTTTTGGGAGAATGTCAGAGTGCCAACCTGGTGGCATTGGGTTGTAACCTCTGCCTGGCACTGCAGTTTCTATTTCAGTGTGTCATTTTATAAGAATAATTTTGTTTTGAGGTTGGCAGTTACAGGAAGCAAGTTCAAGATACTGTGCGGAGGATGCACACCATTAAATAGTCAAGAATGTTCTGAATACCCTTCATTTTATAACTTCAGTTCTTTTCAGTGAGTGAATTAAGGAATCCTTCTCAGCTGTGCTCTGTCTGAGAAATTACTGAAAATCTGGTGCTGTTTTACATGGTGAAGCTTGGCTGACATGTAGCTTGGCTGGCATCAAATCATCCATAGAAAATTGTATCATAGCAAAAAGCTGTAAAGAAAATGATCTCATAATATAGTAAACAATGTTTGATAACATAATAGAAAGTAGTTAATAGCATCTTAGAAGAAGTAGTTTATGTTTTGGTTTTAGGAGAAAGGGGACGAGTATCTCTTTTCTAACTTGGGCAATCGTAATTGACACATCTGAAGTCATGCAAAGGATTAGGCCAGCTGTGTGTAAACGTATACAAGACAAGTGGCTGAATGTGTTCTCAAGGGCGTCATCTTTTTGAAATTGGATCTCCAAGACTGAAATGGCTGTCTTGGTTGCTACTCTGAAACTTTATATTCCTGAATCAGGCCAGACTGCAGATAGAGGTGAGAGCTTTTGCTGAAGGTCTGTTTTATTTTGAGATCTCTGCAATCCATTCTTATGGGAGGAAAAAATATTTTTTTTTAACCTGAAAAAATTTTAAAATAAGTTTCAGAACACGTTTTATTTGCAAAAATCTTTTTTTCTGATACCTTAGTAATATTCTTGGTTATAATGGTCTCATATTTGAGAAATATGTGGAAATTAGGTTCTCTGTCACCACACTCTGGTCTGGTCTTTGTTAGTTATAACTTTAAGCCAGTATTTTAACAGTATTCAAAAAGCCAATCTTTTAAATATGGGTTTAAATGTTTAGGTAAACACTTTGATTTCACCTCTTTCCCGAGAGATATACAGCTTTTCCAAGGTTCATATGCTTTGCAGGTGCCTGTGCTGTGCACTCTGCAGCAGTGCAAGTACAGTGCTTCTGAATATATAAGCAATTGGCCTCTTAACATATCACTGAATGGAGTGGATGTCGAAGAGATCGATGTATTTTTAAGGCATTCTGTAGTTTTGACTGCTATATTAATAGGAAGCTAGCTGTGTACCTTTATGTTGACTAGAAAAAAAACCATTAAAAATGTTTCTGAAATTATTTTTTTTTTAACATTGAGCACACTGCACTCCAGAAATCTGCTTTTAATGAAGCTTTTTTGAGTTGCCACTATAATTCTTTCTACAATAGTATCTGAGCGTCAGTTATGTGAGTAACAGCTTGAAACAAACAAGTGTTTTAAAAATCTGTGTCGGGGGAAAGGAGTGGGGTATTCAGTAATACATGTCAACATATTACAGAGTCCAGCTGAAAGGTAAAGCTCCTTTTCTAAAATGGGAGTTACAAAGCTCTTGGAAGCATGGACTCCTTGCATTTTAACCTAATTCATCACATTTTTAGATGTATGCAAATGATTTCAAGATATGAAGAAGGTATTGTTGGCTCTAGAATTTTAATAACTGAATGAGAGAGGAATCTTTTGAAAATGCCGATAGCTCTTTAACCAAAAAATCCTGGTACTGCTTAAAAAAAAGCCCTACCTTGTGTTAATTAAAAGGTGAATGAAATTCAAAATGCATTATTAAATAAGTATAAATAACTCTGCGTGCTTTAGAAGAGTGAAAAACTTGATGTTTCTGCAGGGCTGCCAGCAAAGCCTTTTAAAGAAAAACATTTAACAGGTATTATTTGGAGCCAGTTAGTAAGCTCGCTCCAGCGTCAGTACCAAGCTGAGGGGATACTTTCCGATTCTGCTGAAAAGCCTAGGGAAGCACAAACCTCCCGCCAGCTGGGGAGCAGAGCACAAAAAAGGCTAAGTTGAGTTTGAGGTTAGAGGAACGCTCCCTGTGGCTCAGCCTGTGGTGATGAGTCACAGGCAAACTCTGCCTCAAATGATGTAAACAAAGCTCGAGCCTCCTTATTTTGCTCAGTGATGTTATCACCCTGTTTACACCATTGCAGACTTGGACCTCCTTGGATTTCCTGGTGTTTTCATCTCTGTCCCGGTTCCCTGAGCTTGTCTTGTCGAATTCTATCTGCTGCTGCCACCCTCAGTCCTTCTGGCTCAGCAACCTCCGCCGTACCTGAACTATCCCAGGCCTTGTGTTTCTGCTAGAGCTTCAGGATCTTTGTGTGGGCACAGAGCTGCCTGGGAGGAGCCTTTAGAGAGGAAAGAAAAGAAGGATTTTGTTCAAGCGCTCTGTTTTTCAGCAACAGCTATGTAAAATTTTAAGAAAGTCAGTTTGTTGCTAAATAGTTAAAAAAAAAAAGCAATCTTGTAAAAGGGACGCATCCAGCATAGATGAGTACTGTTGTATATGCGCATTTGTGGAGGGAATGGGAATTAAAAATGAATAGGATACTTTTGAAATTTGCTGTTATACATAAATGTTTGCTGTTTTCCTTCAAAGATTCAAAGCCAATTAAAAAAAAAAGCCCACAACCCAAACGCAGAAAACCTACATGTTTTTTTAGGTAAGTTCAGCCCAGGCAGAGAGAATCAGCAGAAATGACAACTGAATTAAAGGAAGAAAGAATAGACAAGAACTGTGCAAACTTAAAATAAGACTCTACACTGTAATGCATTCATCTCTTTTTTTGTATTCTTATTTTTAAAGCTATTTTATGAAGACAAAGATGTTGCGGAAGTATGACTTTTAAGGTGTATAAGTTTTTTTTTTAAACTTCATCTTGTAGAAAGGATTTCAAAGGTAGGTGAGGTGCATGCAATAGATTTAGGGAAAAAGGAATTAAATAGTTCTGATATAAATTCTCATACAGTCAGTTATGAAACACTGATCTACAGGTGCTGTTTTTAACCATATATGTTCTTTACAAACAGAGACTTTCATGCTCATGAACTATTGAATGAAACTTTCCTATTCCTGTAATTACTTTGATATTTCATTCTTTTTTCCTTCGAGTGCTCTCATCCATGGTGTGCCCATTGCCAGAAACAAAATATTGGATGAGATTGATATTTGGTCAGCTTTTGGCAGAGATACTGATTTCTTTAGTACTGTTCTTTGACTTTTTTTTTTCCCCCAAGAGTAGAAGCTCTCTCAGGTCTTTAATGCTGGCAAACTCTTCACTTGAATGTTTCAAGGTTCAGAATGATAAATTTGTAATACCCATTTGTAGTAGAAGCTGCTGCTCAGCATCTGTATCTGGACTCTGTTCCAAGTGAACTGGAATTGACCTTATGAGCTATCAAATCGGATGTGTATGTATGGAGAAAGAGTAATTAACAGTTTTTAAGAGTGAAAGCCCCTTAATTTCATAATAAAGGTGGTTGTTGCTTTCAGCAAAACAAAAAAACATTCTTGAGAAATAATTTTATGTGTATCTCCAACCTTTTACCCTTCCCATCATTTGATTCTTGTCCTTATCATCCCTAATCTTCAGCTCTTTGACTATGATCTTCAAAAGAAAAAGACAAATCGGACGCTGTATCTTCTCTTAAACAAGCTTGTAAATTAGTATCTGGCTAGTTGCAAATGCCAGGCTGACGAGCTGAACAGTAGATGATGGCAGAGCATGTATTTTCACTGTAGTGTCACTTGTAGACCTCATTTGTGGTGGATCATAGAATCATTTGGGGTCAGAAAGGACCTCTAGAGATCATCTAGTCCAACACCCCGCTGCGGGTCTACCTGGAGCACGTTGCAGAGGAACATGTCCAGGCAGGTTTTGAATGTCTCCAGAGAAGGAGACTCCACCACCTCTCTGGGCAGCCTGTTCCAGTGCTCCACCACTCTCACAGGAAAGAAGTTCCTCCTCATTTTTAGGTGGAACTTCTTATACTCAAGTTTGTGCCTATTTCCTCTTGTCCTGTCACTGAGCACCACTGAGAAAAGACCAGCCCCATCTTCCTGACACCCTTGAAGTATTTGTATGCATTAATTACATCTCCCATAAGCCTTCTCTTCTCAAGACTAAAAAGACCCAAGTCCTTCAGCGTTTCCTCATAGGAGAGATGCTCCTGGCCCTTAATCATCTTTGTGTCCCTTTGCTGTACCCTCTCCAGCTGTTCCCTGTCCTTCTTGAACTGTGGAGCCCAGAACTGGTCCCAGTGCTCCAGATGGGACCTAGTCAGGGCAGAGCAGAGGGGCAGGATGACCTCCCTCTACCTGCTGGCCATGTTCTTCTTGATGCACCCCAGGATGCCATTGGCCTTCTTGGCCACAAGGGCACCTTGCTGGCTCATGGTCATCCTGTTGTCCACAAGAACTCCCAGGTCTTTTTCTCTAGCAGGTCAGCCTCCAACCTGTCCTGGTGCGAGGGGTTATTTCTCCCCAGGTGCAGCACCCTACACTTGCCCTTGTTAAATTTCATTAGGTTTCTCTCGGCCCAACTCTCCAGCCTGTCCAGGTCTCTCTGGATGGTGGCACAGCCTCCAGGGGTGTCAGCCACCTCTCCTAGTTTTGTGTCATCAGCAAACTTTCTGAGGGTACATTCCATCCCTTAGTCCAGGCCATTAATGAATATATTGAAGAGGATGTGACTGTACTGACCCTTGGGGAACACCACTTGTGACAGACTTCCAGCTGGATTCTGTGCCACTAATCACAACCCTCTGAGCTCTGTCTTTCATCCACTTTTCATCCACTTAACTGTCCATTCAGACCAATTTCTGAACATGCTGATAAAATGTTGGGGTTTTAATTCATCTTGGTAGGTCCCACTTGTGAGAGATTAGCTCTAGATGAAATACCTTTCTGGAAGTGGTTTTTCTTAGCACATCTTGTGAGGAAGATCTTATCTGTCTACTTCAGCAGCCAGTGTGATGGCAGAGTTGGTCTTCTCTGTCTCTTGTGCCTGCTGTAATAATTGAAAGCCATGTAGCAGTCTTTGAGTTGCACACATGGGAGTTAGCTCTGCTTCATGGCATAACTCTGGGTCTCACTTCCAGTCTCTACTTAGATATTTGTGAGGAAGCATTGTGGTCGTTAGCTCCCAAACCAGGAAAGGGACTGGAATAATGAAGAAAGACTTTGCTTAATGCTACTTTGGGGTTCTGAGAAATGATGCTCGTTAATAACTGCTGGTCCTCAGTCCTGGCTCATCCTTCTCTCTCTGTTTTCATCTTCATCTGTAAAAATGTCATGGCTGTGTTCTGATACTTGGCGTTTTCTTAAGTGTGAGTTAGAAATGTTTCCAAACTTGCCCTTCATTAACTCATCAGTTTGTGTGGAAGGGAGAAGAGATCCAGCTGTGTTAGTGCTGCTTTCTTTTTTCTCTACTGTGATTTTTGTGAAAGTGCAGAACTATGAAGTATTTCATGTTGCTTCGGAGGCTTTAATCTTTCAATTTTAGTCAGTGTTAGTCTTTCTAATTAATACTGGAAGTGAGATTTCACTGATCTGGTAACAGGTTGACAGTGAGTTATATATGCTATAGATACTACTTTCAATTCTTTATTTAGTTGCTTTAAAGTTCAGTTATTTTTTTAAAAGAAATAATTCATGTGGTTTTTATCCTTGCTTTTTCCAGTAGGAGATAGTTTTAATGGTAACCCTCACAGACCTTGTTTTAAGGTTTCCCAGCACAAGTTCTAGATGCAATTGCAAACTTTTGATTTCAAAAATAGATCATTTGTGAGGGATTTGTCTTAACAAAATAATGACCAGTTACTTGAAAGATGTTGCAATTTCTGAGTACAGGAAAGGAAGTAAGAGGGTTGTGGTTGGTTGGAACAGGATATCATTTTAAACATTGGCTAATAAAAATAGACTGTTGTTATGGCTGGACAAGTCCTTATAGACATGATTGTAATATAGGTATAGATTATGTCTATTCACAGCTTCATTTTCCATTAGAAAGTGAGTTTATGTATGCAGCGTGAGAAGTCATGCTTAATGTTTTCTACTTTTTTCAAATGTTTATGCTGTGAGGTTTTGTTGGGGTTTTTTTGTTTGGTTTTTTTTAGGGTATTAACTTTCTGAGTGGCAAGTCTGGAGTAGAACTTGCACTAAAGGTGAGATTTTGGTGTTAACAGCTTGCTGAGGTGCTGGCTTTGCGTTTAACTGTGGCGTGTCTGCTAAGTGGAGGGCAGCAGGGCACGGAGGGAGGACAGAGCAGTGCCTGCCATCTCGCAGGCTGACCCACTCCATTTACAGTTTTAAGATTTGGAGGAAGTAGAGACCAAGGAGTTTGTGCAGAGAGAAGCCAAGAGCTGGCAAATCACCTTCGGTACCTCGGTGAGAAGCGGCATTTTGCAGAGCGGCATTCGTAAGCGACTATTTTGGCTAACTGCCAGCGGAGCTCTGCTTTTAATTCTCTTTTAATACTGCCTTATTTTAGTCTCGGGGTAATGGGTTTGTTTTTTTTTTTTTTTTTTTCCACAGAACTTACCGTATGGTGATAGGGCTCCTTCCGCGGGACCCAGAGGGGTTTCTGCGTCGCTGTGTCAACGCTGACGTGTTGTTGATGCCGCGCTGGTGCGTCCTGCTGTTAAGGGCACACCTTCAGATGTGTTCTAGGCTTCCACAGAAACTGGTGGAAAAAACAACGTGGCTTTATTGCGGGCGAGAATCTAACGAATTGAAATGCCAAATTACATACTGGAAACTGAGGAAACTACTTTGAGCCTCTGCAAATGCTGTTTTAGCCTTATTTGTAGAGCCCTAGAGGCAGAATCAGACCTGTCGCTTGCTGGCACAGCAAAGGGAAGATTTTTCTGGGAGTATCAACCCTTTTTTTGCCCTCTCTCTAGCTGCAGGCAGTTACGAGAGGGACTAACTGCAGAATATCAGAATTTACTATTCAGGCAGAAGATAATTTTGTGCTTCTGGACTTGTGGTGTGCCCTCTCCTTTTTTTTATTCTGAAATACTGCAGTTGTGTGTATCTCGGGATTTGTGTCTGGTTGGTTATTTGGCAGGCAGAGCAAGAAACTGAAGTGGAAGCTTGTTACTGCTTTGGTAGAGGATCCAGTCTCTGAATCAGCTACAATTTCCAGACATAATGCTCTGCATCTCAGCTGAACTTAACCTGACAATACACTGGAAAGACTACGTGCTGTTTGTTTTTATGCTGCGCTTTTACATAGCCTAAGAAGGTATTAATGTGATGTAAAGTGGATCAGGGGGTACATGTGTGCCTTGTAGAAGTTAAAAAAAACCAATTAATTTTACTCATGGAAAAAAGCACGCTAAATGGAGCTAAGAAATGTGGAGGAGACAGGTCACATTAGGAAATAAATCACTATGGAGAATTTGAAAGCTCCAGGTTGTACAAGATCTGTTTGCTGTGGTTTGCTGTGTGCTGGCCACTTTCTAGGACTTCCCAAGAACCTTAGTTCCTCCTTCAAACCTAAACATGGTGAACCATTTGCAGACTAACTTTGGTCTCATAAATCATGCTGCTGATAGGGACACATTGTTATGGGGAACATGTTTCAAGCTTCTCAGCACTAACAGCATCCAAGACTTGGTTTTGGTCATTTTTATGGATTCACAGATTTAGTCTATTCCTGGCAAAATCCAAGGTGTAAAGTTGGGTACTAGATATATGCTTTAATTGAGAATCTTTGTAAATTTGATGAGGACAGATGAAATGGTCCTGCTGCAGATCCCCAGTCTGCTTTAATTTCTGGGTTGAAAAATAAAACAGATTTATGCAGGTCACAGCTATAGGTATGTCTGTTTTCTGTCTGAGATGGAGGGGAAAAAATACCTTAGGACTGTCTAGGGGGTGATGTGAGGCTGCATTACCCTGCTTAACCTGGCCTGTGTCACAGGAGATCTCTTACGTTAGCTGTGCTGAAGCAGCAGCACTAGTTTGGCTAATACATTTATTAATATAATTCTTTCTGATTTAGTTAGTCTTGTGTCAATGTAATGCTGGCTCCTTCAAAGGATACTCGGTCTCTTCTTTTAATTTTTTCGTACCTGGTATTTATAAAGAGCTGTCTGACTAAGAACTAGCTAAGCATCCTCAATCCTTAAAAATGTTGTGTCAGCATGTGGTATTGAGTGAGTCACAAGGCTAACTGTATTATGGCTGGTGCAGGGAGGAAAAAAGGTAAGGTTTATTTAAAATAAAATGGCTTGTGTTTGTCTTCAGAATTTGACATTTTTATAATCTTCTGTGAGAGTGTTTAATAATTGTAATAAAGTAGCAAAAATTCTGGTAGAAAAGCAATGGAGAAATGTGCTCTGTATTTAACCGGCAAAGGGTTTACTGAAGCATTTCTGAGGATAGTTGTGTGTGATATATTATTTTTTTTTTCCTTTCAGTTGATGCTGATGAGATAAAACGACTAGGAAAGAGATTTAAGAAGCTTGATTTGGACAACTCTGGTTCTTTGAGCGTGGAAGAGTTCATGTCTTTACCTGAATTGCAACAGAACCCATTAGTACAGCGAGTAATAGATATTTTTGACACAGATGGAAATGGAGAAGTTGACTTCAAAGGTAAGAGAGACACAGTATTTGGTGACAGGTGGTGGTATTTTATCACAGCCTAATTTTGCAAGAAAGGAAGGGTAAAGAAAACTTGTTAATCAAAATAAGGTGGTAATTCCTTGTGAAACTGAATACCAGTAAAACTAGTTTCTCTGGTGCATTAGGGCACTCCTGAATGAAATGCTTAAAAGAGCAGATTGCTTAGTAATAGCTTTCCAGGTCATACTGATGTGGGACTGCTCATGAAGTATCTCCTGAAGTACACCTAATTCATCCTCTCAATTGTGGGGCTCTCTGAAGTATATTCTTAGGCTGAAGAGACTCAAAAAAGTGGAGTAGATTGTGGACATTACCTAAATGTGAAGAGATCTGTCTTCCAGAGTGTTTTGAAAAGATTTTTCTAAAATTGTGAAAGCGGTCCAGATTTTTAGGTTGATATTTCCTTTACGGGATTCTTTTTCTGATCTGAGGTAGAGACTTCAAGCAAAAACTGAAAGTTTGATTTAGTACATTCCCCCAAAATTTTAGACTTGTTTTAAATAGTTCTGATAGGGCCAGCAGGCTACAAATCATCTTAACTAGTTGGTGTTGAAACAAGCTCTGACTCTTAGAAGCGACAGTCTGTAACTTCTGTTCAAAATAACACTTAGTAGCTCTGGTTGCTCATGACTAGAAAAGGTTAATCAGTCTTTCTTTTTTTTAATTGGAGTAAATTCTTAAATCTTCATTTATGTTGTCAGGATGACATCTAAAAAAAAAAAGTTAACATAAAAAAGCTGTGGGTGGACCTTCAAAAAACCCTATCAATTTCTACAGTGGAATGTTGAGGTTTTGAGAGTTGTTCTTGGTATCAGTTTCCAAAGCAGTAATTGTTGTATGTAATCATGCAAAATCCTCTCATAAAAAATAGGCAGTGATATTGTATGTGACATTGAGCTGTGATTAATATAATTATCAAGAGCTGTTCTTCTTGGGTGGGAACAGGAAGTTGTCAAAATCAATTTTCCATGGTAAAATGATGCTGTTGCTGTAAGTGGCAATGAATTCTGTTGTTGTTGTCTGGCCAAGTTAGATTTGTTTGATTTCTTTATATGTGTCTCAACTCAAAGGAAAGATTTAAAACTGAAAGAGGGTAGATTTAGACTGGATATAAGATTTTATTTACAGTGAGGGTGGTGAGACCCTGGCCAGGTTGCCCTGCCCTGTGGCTGCCCCATCCCTAAAAGTGTTCAAGGCCAGGTTGGACGAGGATTTGGGCAACCGGTCTGGTGGGAGGTGTCCCTGCCCAGGGCAAGGGGTGGGACTTGATGATCTTTAAGGTCCCTTCCAACTCTAACCATTCTGTGATTCTATGAAAGGGGGAACTGCAAGTGTGAGGAAACTTGCATTCTTTAATTGAAAAATCCAAAGTTTAGACTAAGCTTTCATAATAGTAAAACTCAAGCTACCAGTCAAGCATTTTGTTGATAAATACCATAGGAATTGTTGACTTAATCTTATGAAACTTGTTGAAATTGTAGCATGCTTTTCAATTTCATGCTATGTTGCTATACCTCTCTTCTTCCTCTACCATAGTTTAGCTTGCAGTTTTGCACTGTTGTTAGGGTTGTTTGTTTTTTCCTAGAGCAGTTTTCAGTTTCATGTAATTCTTGCATTAAGTTGAGAAACCAATCTTGAGAAGGAGCTCTACAATGAGAATCCTCACAGGAGTAGATTTAGTAAAAATCTCAGTGGAGTTTTATATCAGATCCTGGTGAAACTCTAGTTCAGAATTTAAGTTCTGGTGTGAACAAGTTGGTTCAGTGAGTGCAATATTGGATTTGAAGTACTTTCCCTTGAGAGAACATTAAAGTACCAAAGTATGTGGACACTTAAGTGTCACAAGGTAGGCAATATTTTAAAGATTTTAGGGCAATATAGGTTTTTTATGATTTATGAAAACTTTTTAATGCTGATTTCCTTGGTTTCTCAAAAAATAAACTTTTTTTGTAAATGTTTTTTTTGTATTTAGAATTTATAGAAGGAGTCTCCCAGTTCAGTGTCAAAGGAGATAAGGAACAGAAGTTGAGGTGTAAGTATTTTGATTTTTCTTAACAAAAAGGTTTTGATCCTCAAAAAAATACTTTTTGTTAGTTAACACTGAGAAACCAGCAAATCCAGATTCTTCTAAAAAAAGTGGGAAATTGTGAAGGTAGATTGTATGGTTTTTTCCATACGTCATTGTATGTGTGAAGAATTTGCCAGCACTCTTTTCTGCAAGTAATGTTTGAGGAAGTTGATTTCTGAACATCTTTGTCTGCTTCCCATAAAAAAAATAAAAAATAAGTGTACAAAATTGTTAGCTACGTGCTTGGCTTTGTGGGAGCATATGAAGAACGTGATTTTTTTTTTTTTTTTTTGTACTGTGTAGACCAGCATTAAAATTCTTGAGAACTGTATCTCAGAAGAAGAAATCTTACTTAAAATGCAGTGGGTTTATCTTTGTGCAGGCTTGTGTCATTGTTTAATGCAAAGCACGTGAATGTATCTTGCTCTTTGTTACTGAAAGTTTTACATAGAAATATATTTTACTTTTGCAGTTGCTTTTCGCATTTACGATATGGACAAAGATGGGTATATCTCAAATGGAGAGCTCTTCCAGGTGCTGAAGATGATGGTTGGGAACAATCTCAAAGACACTCAGTTACAGCAAATTGTAGATAAAACCATAATTAATGCAGATAAGGATGGTGATGGAAGAATATCCTTTGAAGAATTCTGTGCTGTAAGTAACCTCTAAAAACCACTGATAATTTGGAGTTTAAAACAAAAACAAAGAGGAGGAAAAAATGGTTAACAGTATAAAGGGTAAGGTGTTAAAAGCAGAGTGTTTACTCTTGTCTGGCAACAGTCACCCTTTGACACAGCTTTATTGGAGATGGTACCATTGTCTCATGTCCTGTGAGGGACCCCAAATCTGTTCCTTTGGGGTGCAGACCCTCCCACTGAACCCTGCGGGCCCGAAGAAGAGGGTGTTTCATTCAGAGCACAGCAACTTGTATAAAGTGACATCTGTGTCATTTTATGGCATAATAAACACAAGACTAGTCCTAATTACTTTTGTATATAGCTGATGTGATGACATATATTGGATTCCATTCTCTGTGCTGGTAGAAAAGAGCAGCCTTAAAGATGAGTTGTGAGTGACTGGCTTGGCGTGGGAGGCTGGTTTTCCTTCTTGTCAACAGTTAAATCTGAATAAAAAAGAAATGTTTTAAAATGTCTTTAGCTGCTTAATAGAATACACTGAGTAAAAAACCTCCAAGCACGGTGGGCAGGGCTGGAGGGGTTGGGGGGTGGGAGGAAAAGGCTTCAAACTGTCCAAAAACTGTAAAACTAGGGTATGTCGTGGCAGAAGTGTGACTGCCAGGGGTGGTGCGTGGAGGGGAGAGGCGTGTCCCGCAGGGGTGAACTTCAGGTTAATCTCCCAATCTCTCCAACTGGGTGTCTGCTCCAAATCACCCTTAAGAAATGTTTATCTTCAAGGGTTTGGGGAGATTATCACCTGCTGCAGAACAGGGGGATTCTACAGAGGCCACTGGAGAGGGATTTGTGTCAGAGGGAGAGTAACCCCTCAAGTCCTGCTCTTGAAAACAGACACACAGTTGAAAGGCACATTTATAAACGTTGGGTTTCAAGCAGAATGCTTGGATGTAGGAGACTTGAAATGGTTGATTTCCACCCACGTTGTGTATCTGTTTAATGAGTTGAGAGCAAGTTTTAAATTCTTTCTCTCTCAAGAAAAAATAATTGATGCTTTGAAACTGGAACATTTGAAAATCACAATAACGAGCGTTACATATTAATTTGAAATGGTGTCTTAGTGACCACACAGGGGTGTGTTAGTGACTGTACAGCCTGAGTCTATAGGCATTTGCTGGCTTTGTTTCTCGCTCTTTGAATTTACAACTTCAGTTCAAACTTCACTTGTAAATTATTAGGGCAAAAAGGTTCTATTGTCTGCACCTTTTGGTAGAGTTTAGGTATTTTGGTGGCATCCTGTGAAAACCTGTGGTCGTCTGCAGAGGACTTGGAGCCTGCAGACACCTACATCAGTGAAATAGCTGGTTATGTCTGGCGCTGGGCTGTTGCCCTCCAGCCATCCATCCAATATGATGTTGTTTTATCCTTTGGCTTTTGCCCACACGTCCTGTCTTGTTCTGTTTGATTTTTCTCTACTTTCCTTCCAATTTCTTCAATTGATGACCTCCTGACAAGACACCTTTCATTTCTACAATCTCTTACCCTCTTGTTCTTGGGGTTTATTTCTTTGAATTTTGAGCTACCTGTCTACCAAAGTACTTTTTCTTCCATGGCATTTGGCCATACCATTTGACCTTTGAGTTTTATTTCTGTGTTATAAAAAGTTCCTCTCACATGGCTGCTTTCTTCCTTTCTCCGAGCACGAATTGTATACTTTTGAACCCAGAGAATTCTTTTCTGGGCGTGTGTGGTTTTGACTGAAATTCTGCCACCTTTCCCAAGGCCCTTTGCTTTTGGTGTCACGATACAGAATTTTACAGGCTGTTTTGGAAGTAAAGTCATTTTTTCATTTAATGGGCTGAAACGTAGTACAAGGTCAGCATGTGAGGTTGGGGAGGAAAGCCAAAATGGTGTCGCTGACACTGTTTTTCAAGCCCTTGAGTGTGTAAATTGTATTAATATAATTACCTTGGTTTATACAGAATTTGTTAACGTATCACACAACTCGTGAAATGTCGGTTAGTTTGGAGAGACCCGGGAAGTACTGTAATTATGGCTGTGGCTGACCTGAATGCATCTTCTGAATAAAGCCTGTTCTTTGTTTCGTGCTGTCGGTTCTCACTTACTACTTTCTTTTTCTCCCAGGTTGTAGGAGGCCTAGATATCCACAAAAAGATGGTCGTAGATGTGTGACTCTCTAGGGCACCACCCAACACTTTTGCTTTCTTCTCCATCTCTGAAGATCTGCTCAAGACGTCCAGCAATGCTCTCTGTGTATTTAAATGGAAGTATTTTTCTCTGTGAAGCCACATTTTCCAACATGAGCCTCATGAAGCCAACTAAGTGTTATTGAACTTTTATTCTCTCAATAACTCAGTGTAGCACTTTAAAGTCTGAAGGACAGCAAAGATGGAAAGAGCATATCAGTGTGGTGGAGAAAGGGAAGGGGTTGGCTTTTTAATTTATTTTTCTTCATCTTTTATAACAAGGAAATATCTATCTATATATATATATGTGTGTGTGTATTTATATATAGATATATATGTAGCTTTCTATATGTAGTAGCTAGGTGGGCTTTAATTTAATATACTTGATTCAGAAACAAAACTAGAGTACAAAGTGCCAAGCAGAATATTAACAGTTCAATATATGAATATACATCCTTACTTTTATTTCACACAGTTTTATATATATAGTAGAAGAATGTAAAATTTTAACTGGGTGTTAGGTCAACTCTTTTGCTTTTCCTGTGACTGTTCAGATGTTTCTATATATTGACTGGCTGACAAAGCATTGCTTCTTATTAATTCACCTTAATTACATTTTTTTTTTTTTGTAACACAGGAGACTAAGTTTATTTATACCTGTTAATATATTACCAGGGACTGTGTCTCTTTGCTAAACAACTTAGTACAGTTCTACTTAATAGGAGAATATAGTTTAATGCTACTGCCAAGAACTAGCCCTCGTGTGCATGTAGTGACTGCAGGATGCTTTGATGGCCACTAGATTCTGTCACCTCGGAATGTGGAGCAGTTACAGCTGGCCTGGAGTTCAGGCAAATCTGCTCTTTTGGATTCATTTTCCGTGAGACGCATTCGTGACTTTCTCTTGCGCTTGGCTTCACGAAACTAGGATGGACAGAACTGTGCAGGGTTCCCATCTCCTGATTTTATACAGTACTTAGATGATAAAATCTTCTCGCCGTTTAAATTCTGTCGTTTCAACCATGATAGTTTCCCCTCTGCATTTAAATACTACTACAGGTAGCATAAATAAACTGGTAATATTTTATATATATATATATGTATATAGGATTCGTACAGGGGGAAAATCTTGTTAACCTATGCCATAGAGGAGGAAAACTTCACACTATCTAAATTTATACCTCTTGCGGTTCTCCAGTCCTTTGCCTGGAGAATTTTTTTTTTCTTTTCTAGATTTGTCCATATCATAATTTGTAACGGATGGTAACTTGATATATTTGTGTGATATAAAAGTAGCGAGCCATGTTTTACAACTTTATATCATCCCTTCCCTTTTCTGCAATGGTACTATTGGCTGGAAGAAAAACATTTGCTAGATTTTTTTAGGACAGTACATCTTTCCTGTATAGTAGTTTTTCTATTAAAAAAAAAAAAAAACTAAAACCAAACCAAACCCAACCAAACCTGTTTTATAATCAGCAGCAGTAAGTGCAGGTTGTCTGAACCTTCTTCAATCGAGCACCTGTCTGCCATAGCTGTTCCTTCAACTGAGTGCTGCACATCATGGGCTCTGTCTGTGAGAGAGAAATCCAGGTGCTTGGTGTCCTTGCATGACATGAAGTTTTGCATGTAGATCGATTTGAAATGTTCCTCTTGTTTACATAATTTGCATAATTTAAAAGATAATGTTGCCAAACTTTTGGTAAATGTTCATGTTCAAAACAAAAACAACAACAACAAAAAAAAAAAATCTCCACTACATGTAACTTTTCTTCCTCTGGATCAGTACGTGGCTTGTAATCCCAGCCAGTGGTTGTATCTGTTCCAGTGTCAACTGCCATGTGCTCTGCTTCAAGGGGGAACTAGTCTTTTGTGAATTTTTTTGTACATAAGTATTTGTTACAAACATTTTAGCAAATGCTTTTGATTTCTCTTACTTGCTTGTGCATATCTTGGCTGGCATTATAGAAATTAGTGCTACTGTTATTTCCTTAGGGGGATTGGAAGGGGGAGGGATGAGGGTTGGGGTTTTTTTTGTTGGTGTTTTTTTTTTTTTTTTTTAGTTTGTGTGGGGAAAAATGATTTATGTTGAATGTTTAGTTTTTCCTCTGCATGCGACATCATATGTTGTGGGAACTATAAGAACCTTCATACTATATGAATACAAAATAAACTATTTGAACCTTGCCTGGGGTGCTCAGTACTTCCCTAGACCCTTCCTCTTCAGCCGAAAGCCGCTCTGCACCTCCATGAAAATAGAACTTCCTGGTTGTAGTTTTTATCTCCCCTTTGACTATAAAATTTATTGGAAAATTGTACAGGGTGCAGGGTCCCCCAGGTACTTCCAGGCTTTATTTCAGTGTCTCTAGAGCATTATTTTTATTTTTTTTTTTTCTTAAAGGCACATCTGGTTGTTAGCTGTCTAAAGCAGATAAAAGAATTTCACTAAATGCAGAATGTTTGTGGTAAGTGGAAGGTGGTTTAAAAGACGAAACCAAACAAAATCTCCCTGCCCACCTTCGTGTAGGTGGAGAAGGAAAGGTGGCTCCTTCCTGAGGGAAAGGTCTGAGCTCTGCTGGTGAGAACAATCCTCCCTGGAGCAAGTGTGTCCTTTACAGCAGCCCTTTGGTGGTGGGGCCTCCTGCCAGCTGCCCTCTCCCTGGGGACCACATGCTTTAGGATATAAAGATGAGATTCCTTGTGCGTGTCCTCATCTCGCTCTCCCCTTATCTTTCCAGCTAATGATGGAATGAGTCTCTAAATGACCTAAGCAGCCCCTGGACAGAAGATGTGCTAAGGGAGTGGGTGCAGTTTTACCTTGAGCTGCTCAGAATGGAGAAGCTTTCCCTGTAAGGCTCAGGCTGCTGAGAGCAGTACGTTCAGGTAACTCAGCAGGGGAAGGTGTGAGTGACTCTGGTGTGCAGCACCGGAAGCTCAGACACTGACAGAAAAACTCAGTTTGCTAGCGGTTTTGATCATTTCATTTCAGTTTTTGTTTCTGTTCCCAAACCTCGTTACTAATTTTAGCTGCCAGGGTTAGGAGAAAAGGGCCCCCATGGGTCTGTGGCTGGGCTCTGCCATCTCTCCCCACACTCTGTTGCAGAGGGGTCCCCTCTTCAGGGGTACAGGGCTCTGCAGTTGTTTGTGCTCTGGAGCACTGGCAGGTTTTGAGCCTTGGGGCCTCTCAGCTTCATGGGGCTGTCCTTACAGAGCACTTGTGTAAGAACAGGGAGAAAGATCTCCAGAGGTGATGAAGTTCAAATACACTTTTTTACCTCTCTCATGTAATACATTGTGCCATCAGTAGCAGAGAGGGGTTGGGCAGCCTGCCCTTGAGCTTTACATTCCAGTTCACTCTTCCATTTTCCAGGAAGATGTTGATCCGTGATGGTTCTGAACAGGTTCCTTTTGGGCTCAAACTCGGAGTCTTTCCGAAGTCCTCACAGCAGGCTCTCTAATATTTCAACAGTCATAAAGTCAGTAGCAAAGCATGTTATTGTTTGAGGATATTCAAGTAAAATCAGGTACCCATACTTCTACTATAGACGCAACCAATTTAAATAACTTTTTTAATGACTATACACAAATATTAAACATGTTCAAATCAGACAGCATGTCTGCAGCAAATTGCACTGCACCAACAGTCCCAGTTTTCTTCTGGGCTTCCAAATTAAGCAGAAGACTTGAGTGCCTGCAGCAACCAGGACCCCCAGTCCTTGCTGGAGCAGCTGCGCTGCAGGCTCAGAATCTCTCAGCTGCTCTGCTGGCCACTGCCCGAATATTGCCATAAACTTTTGATGGAGGACTTCCTGCAGAAGAAGAAAGCACAGACTCAGTCAGCAAATGAGATAATGGATCTCCCAAAAACATCTTTTCCTCTCGTGTCTGTTCTAAAAGTGGAGAAATAAGCCCAGGGGTGAGAGGGTGGTCAAGGTGAGCCACCCTGTCCATTATGAGAAGCGCAGAGTTCAGCCTCTGCTGTTGGTGTGGGTTGTCCCCTTGGGCTTTCAAGATGTTGGATTCCAAATAGTCCCCCTGAAGCAAAAAGCAGAAACTCTTCTTTCTGCACCATGGAAGGGATTTTGGAGACAGAAACCAAGCCCTGAGCTCCCTCCTGCTTCCCCACACCCTTCTCTTAAAGGGCAACAAGACAGCTCCCAGCAACCTGCCTGCCCCCAGTTCAGGTGTAGACACACCAGGGAACGTGGCAAGACCCCCAGAAAGCAGTTTCTCAGACTCCAAGATCTATTCCTGTGTAACAGAGAAGATTAGATAACAGGACTTACCTAAAATTAGATTGCAAATTGCTGTTCGTGCCATCTTAATGTTCTGAAAAGATCCTAAAATATGAATTTTCCTGTAAAAAGCAGTCAAAGAAGCATTAGTTAATGGCAAACACCTCCCTGTCATTACATTTCATTAGTAGAGCATCTAAGTTGGAGGCAAGAGAGGACCATGGAATTTCAGATGAGCAAACCACTTCTTTTTCTACAGCTGTAATTAAAAAACCCAAACGCTCAAAATCACTCCACACAGGCAACCTACACCATAGAACCTGTGCTCTTCAAAATCCTTTACAAAACAGACTTTACAGTTTGCAAATGCAGTGTAGCTGCTTTAGGAGGAAAAACAGTGTTGTGGGGTTGGTGGGTTCAACTTCTGTTATTCATAAGAAAGAATTCTTATGCTCTCTAGAATCACTCAGTTCCAGATGTGCTGGTGCTACTGTCATCGTTCTCAAGAAGTCAAAAAACCAAACAGCACTCCTTAAAAATAACACTTAGAGCATTAGCAAGACAAATTATTTATCAGTTTCCAACAAATTCAAGTTAGTTTTCTTCCTGGAAGGGGACATGGATTCATTTAGAGATTGTGTTCTGCCTGGAAGGAAGAAAAGTCATTACTTACGTGTCAGCAAGAACTATTCGTGTCCTGGTTACGTTTTCTATAGTGAATTTTGTTTTTCCACCTTTTCCTGCTATCCTCCCTATTGCTCTTGACAGATGATCTCCCTTCAGAGGTTTGACTACAAGAAGAATAAGGTACTCGGTGACAGAGCAGTGGTGTGTATTTCTGTATTTCATTTTAAGCCCTATGTATTTAACTAGAGGTGAAACACAGCTGTATTCACCCCCGTGAGGGGAAGTGACCATCACATCCAGGGGCAGCAGAGCCTGATTCTCCTACAGAACTCTTGGTGGCTGAGCAGCTCAGAGCGAGGGAAGGCACAGAGCCAGAGCGGGCACAACTTACACCAGCAGAAAAGAACTAGATCACATTTAAATGCTGCTCCGAGGAGTCCCAGGAATAGATTAAATAATAAACGTTTCTGCTGCCTCCATCCCACCCCTGGCTATCAGGACAGCGGGAGGAACAAAGCCCAGTGCAGTTTAAAAATCTAGTGGATATGTTATTAACCAAAACACTCCATCTTTAAAAAGTTTACCCTACAAGAAAAATCCAAAGAACCTGATCACATGATTTTAAGGATGAAGGTCTGGGGGTTTTGTTGGGACATCCTTTCAAGCCGCCTGTACCTAGACAATAATTCTATGTGTTGGCACAAAGGTTTTCCTGATCCCTGGGGACAAGTGACACAAGTGGAACAGGGGGAAAACAACCCAACCACCACAAAGATGTACTTGCAAGTGGTACACGCGACCATGTGACTATTGCAGCAGAAACTACTCACCGTCTGTAACTTCAAACGATTCTAGAAAAAGATCGTCTAATCTGATCAGAGCAAGAGCATCCTAAAATATGAAGAGATGTGTTATGGGCGTGACTGTTACAATTCCACAAGAGATGCAGGCTTTCCTAATTTAAATTATGTGCTGTTTGAAGATCACCCTTTTATTCTGCAGTAGCTTAAGAATTTAGACTTACGCTCTAGTCATGATTTCAAACAAATTTATTTCTAGAAAACCACCTGAAGATTTTTTTGTCTTTGCTACTGTAATTTGCAGAGAGGGTAAAGACTTCATGCAAGCAAATTCCAGCAACCTCACAATCCAGCTGTTGGGAGACTCACCTCTACTTGGAACCCAAGGATAAACGCTTTCACAAAATCAGCTGCTTTCGTTAGGGCACTGAGATCCTTTGTCTCCTGACAAGTCTGCAAGACAAGGAAGTTACGTTTGCAAATTAAGATCATACAAACAGGATCAGGACTTGAAAAATCTAAGAGGCGAAGGCTAATCATTAAAAAGCCATGTTTAAGTTATGCTCCTGTACTGTGTTTTGCTGAAAGACCCAAGCAAAAAACTTTGTGCCCTGTTATAACGTTGACCCTCAACCTAGAGAGCAGAGCAGGTGATTAGAAACCCAGACAGGTTCAGTAGTAACACATACAGGACAAGATTAACGAGATATTTGAAACAGGAACAAATCAACCTCACAAAGCTGCACACCTTGGAGCGTTTAAGTTTTATACTTTTGGTTTTCCCACAGCAGAGACCACGGGATTTGCTGCCAGAGGGCATTTTTTCAGCTCATGTTCTAAAACTGGGCCAAAACATTCCTCTGCTACCAGTGGAAAAGTTTGTGGAAAAGATCCTGACAGGGACGACTTAGGAAAGAGCAGTCTTTGAAGCTGTAAGGAAAAGAAAGGAGGGACAGGAACACCTGTGAGGAGAGGCACCGGCCAGGGCAAGCCGGAGCTCTCTTTACCTTGATTTCGACGTTCCTCGTTTTCAAGTTGAACCTGATTTGAAGCTGCAGGTGCTCCACGATGGGCGTGAATATTTTCATCCAGTTCTCTTTCAGCGGCGTGTACCTGTTGGCCGGCACGGCGACCTTCCGCAGCTCGCCTTTCCCAACCTGGCCAGGGGAGAGAAAAGTAAGGCGACGGTGAGACGAGGGCAGGCCGCGAATCCCAAGACGACATCCCAGGGCCTGGCGGGGCCTCCCCTCCCGGCCTACCCCGAGCGCCTCAGCGGACACCGGCGGAAAGGCCGGCCTCTTGCTGGGCCGCGGCTCCCCGGTCTCCATGGCGGAACCCGCCGCCTCCTCCCCGCCTGCCGCCCGCCGTTTCCGCCGGCCCCGCTTGGACGAGACGCTGGTGAAGCCGCCCTCGGTGGCCTCGGCCTCCATGGCGGGGGAAGCCCTCAGTGACGGTGGGGCTCCCGCGTGCCCGCCGGAAGGAAGGAAGTCGGAGGCCGCTACTTCCGCTTCCCGGGGCACCTGCGGGGTTGGGCGGGGATGGCGGCGGGTCTGGACCGGCCGCAGGTGGTGTCTCACGCTCAGCAGGCGCTGAACTACACCCTCTTCGACTGCAAGTGGGTGCCCCGCAGCGCCCGGCTCCTCTGCCTGGGCTCCGCGGCGCGGGGCAGCGGCCTGCTCCAGCTCTACGAGCTGCGGGGGGGGCGGCTGGCGCTGCTGCGGGAGGTGAGGCCCGGCAGACGGGAGAAGAAAACCCCCCCCCCCCGTTTGTTTGGGGTCCGCTGTTAAAATTTGCCGGTCCCGTGGCCGGTCGGGGGTGGTTGTCGTGGGAGGCGGCTGGGTGGGGGGAGAGGGGATTTGGTTTTGCCCTGCGGGTGGGTAGAGCCGGCAGCCCCCGGGCACCCCTCGCAGGCCGAGGTGGGAGGTTTCAGGCCAGTAAAGCCCAAAGCCCCGCTTTTCTGTGCACAAAGAATTAAACACAAAGTGAGTTATTATACACCTAATATCCTCCATAGCCCCCCCCCCCCGTGCCGTCCCCCCACGCGGGGTCTCCAGCAGCAGCTGCCGTGGCCCCGGGTTGTGCTGCTTCCCCCCCCCCGCACTCCCCACCCCGTGCTGACACAGAACGTATCCTCTTTCCAAAAGATCGAAAAGGCCAAACCTCTAAAATGCGGGACTTTCGGGGCGACGTCGCTGCAGCAGAGGTACTTTGCAACGGGAGATTTCGGTGGAAACCTCAACATCTGGTGAGCCCGCCTGTTCTCTCCGCGGGATGCCGGGGGGGTCTGTCCCAAGGGATGCTTCTGTGCGGGGCCGGCGTTTGTGCCCCCCTGTGCCATCCGTGAGGGGACCCGGCCCCGAGCGTCGCTGGCTACTCAACTGGAACCTGCCTGTTTTGTAAAAACAAGGTGAATTCTGCACAGCGGCAGAACTCAGCGCTGTTTCGCTCGCCCCTTCTGCGAGCAGCTCCAAAAACCCTGTTAAAGTTCTAAATCCTCCTCTGAAAATTCCAGAGACTGGGTAGTTTTTTATTATTATTGTTGTTATTGCTATAACAATATTTCCCTTGCCAAGGAACAGTTGGTTCCGCTTTGTTGGACTAGCAGGAAGAACACGGATGAGTCGGTAGTTGAAACTGAAAATAAAATTCTGAAGGAATCTCAAAGGGTGAGAATTGGTGGGAAAGAACCATTGATGCAACTTTGATTTGAAGTTGAGGAGCAGGAGTCGGGGCTGGGTGGGGATCGGTGAATAAAGTCATTTTATGCAATTCCTGAAAGTAAAGCTCATCTGTAGCGGGATTGGCTTTGAGCCCAACATAAAAACTGGGGAATCCCACAACAGGGAAGTCCAGAACCAAGCAAAAAACTCTTTGAGACCAGCGTAAAGCAGTAGCCAAAGAAGGAATGAAACAAAGACTCGTGGTTCCTCATGCCGATATCCGTATTTTGTTCTCACTGTTACATCTGTATTTTATTCCCGCCCTTAATCTGAACCATTATGATTTGTGCCTGAGTTTCCTCTCGATGTTCTACGAATCCTGAGTGCCAAGGAAAATGCCACATTGTCTGTTCTTTTCTTTCTTGCCTAGGAATTTAGAAGCTCCCGAGATACCAGTGTATTCTGTGAAAGGTCATAAGGAAATCATAAACAGTATAGATGGTGTAGGTGGCTTAGGAATTGGGGAAGGTGCACCAGAAATTGTGACTGGCAGTCGAGATGGTGAGTTAGTGAACTCTGAAATCAGTCTTTTCAGTCGTGCTGAGAAAGTAGCCCCCCAGCTGTGATGGCAGGGTGCTGTCTGCCATCTGAACTAGTTACAAACCCCTTGCAACTAGTTCTTCACACGCTGTCTTTTGAACCTCGCTCGGGACAGATTCTCTCTTAATTCTTTTGGAAGCTGTAGATAAGCAAAAAGATCCTGTTGTCACCGGGCGCGAATGCAAAGCAAAGCAGAATAAATGCAAAATACCAGCTAGAGAAAACATCCTTAACAAATAGTTTTGCTTATTTTTTTTTTTGGTTTTGTTTGGGTGTTTTTGTTTTGCTTTGTTTTTCTGTCTGCTCAAGGCAGCCTGGCTGTCTGGAATTGAAAGAGGTGCTCCTGTTGTGAGTGATCAGGCTGAGAAGCAGAGGCCTCCCCTGGGGCGGTGTATCCCTGAGGCAAACCCCATTGTCCTCCTTTCCCAGGAACCGTGAAGGTGTGGGACCCGAGACAGAAGGATACGCCTGTGGCCAACATGGAACCTGTTCAGGGGGAGAGCAAAAGAGACTGCTGGACGGTAGCATTTGGTAATTTATCAGATTATAACCACTGCTTTGAGGGCTATCAGAGTATTTGGGGATGTTAGGGAATAGCTCGGATCAATTAGTAGCGGGTTTTGCTTTTCAACGTTGTCAAATTTATGTGGTTTTAATGTGTTTTTCAAAAGAAGCCAGTTTTGTGGTGGCTGGGTTTTCTCTGTGTTCTCTGATCCCCTTTGCTCAATTGTGTCCCAGAGAAGCTTTATTTCCGTGCCTAGGAATGTAAGACCAGTGTATCCAGCCGCGCTGTCCCGAGGGATTGTAAATATTGTGCTGCACAAGGAAAACCAGGCACAACTATCAAGCATTTAAGGCGTTAATTGAAGAGAAGATCCTTGAAGCTAAGAGCTGGTTAAAGATACAGAGACACTTGATGTGTGCTCGGCATTTTTCCTTTGGAGAGAAGAAGCTGATTGTGTTCTACACACGCTGCTGTTTCTGGATTAGCTCCAGTTTTGCCTCCAGAGGCTGGTTAAGGAACCGCTTCCTGCCGCCGTGCCCTCTGGGGAGCACGATTTATAGCAGAGGAAGATTTAAGAGAGGGAATGTGTTTGGAGAATTTTCAGTCTGTGTGGTTTAGGCTGCACTCGGCAGGGAGAGTAAGAATTTTGTTCACGTTTTTAAAAGAAAGAGACTGCCAGTTCTGAAGCCGTATTTTCGATACCTTCCAGGTTTGAAGACTGTTCGTTACATCTTAACATCTCAAACTAATATACTTCTGGCATAAACGTCAGTTGAAATTGCAGGTTTAGGAAGTCTGAAGCTTCTGGCCTAAGGAAGGTTTCTGTGTTGTGATTCTTTCTGCAGGCAATGCTTACAATCAAGAGGAACGTGTCGTATGTGCTGGATACGACAATGGGGACATTAAATTATTTGACTTAAAAACCATGTCACTGCGGTGGGAGACCAACATTAAGAATGGGGTAAGGAAACTATAAAAGTCTTTTTCATTGCAGGATGGAAAAATTAAAAGGACTCCTGTCTACCTGAAATCTTCTCAGAAGGCATTTCTGCTGAGATTGTACCGAGGAAATGTTGTCTTCAAGCTCACCAAGTTGTGCCCCTCGGGTTCTTGGTCTGGATAGCGGGGGATATTCTTCAGTGGATTCATGTTTTCAGATGATTTTGTTATTTCCAAATTGGTGATGATGATGTCGTTGTAAAAATAACCGATGATTAATATGTATTTAAAAATCACGAACCCCCTCAATTTTTTTTAGCAGTGGCTGAATTTCAAGACCCGAATGTATTTTTTGATTTATTTTTTTTAATATATACATTTCCAGGTTTGCAGTGTGGAGTTTGACAGAAAGGATGTAAATATGAACAAATTAGTGGCCACATCGCTCGAGGGAAAATTTCATGTTTTCGATATGAGAACTCAGCATCCAACCAAAGGTTTTGCTTCCGTTTCAGAGAAGGTACGGGCAGACAGAGGAGTTTCCTAATTAGAGACAAACCGTTTGAATGTGGGCAGCAGGGGTCTGAAACGATTCTCTGTGACAGTAATAATACCCAGGTTAATGAGGTGCAAGCTGTGCAGTAGCGTGGCTGGTGGAGCCCCAGGTGCCAACAGTGAAAGGTCCTCAGGTTTCATCCCTTTTACAACCAGATATTTGGGCTTTTCTGGCCTTTGGGTCCTGCTGTGGTTGCAGCTTTGGGCGTTCAGCCCTGCCTTTTCTCTGGGAGTCACCCTCGTTGGAGGCCCTATTAAATTGTGATGAGCGTGCAGAGTCACATCTTCCATAGCTCCCAAAACAGAGTGAGCCCTCTGCAAACTGCAGGCACCCAGACCTCATCTCAGTCCTAGAAATCATAGTTTTTCTTCAGAACCAAGCGGTTTTGGATTGGGTTATTGGGAGTGAGTGAAAGGATAGATAGAAGGGGCTTAGTGGCCTGGAGGTTGTTAAATATGGAGAACTCCTAACTTTTTTCCTTCCATCTGTGACCGCAAGTTCTTTCTAAAGCAGTATTTTTGTATTTTTATATTTAGTGAACAAAGTCTGGTGGTAATTAGAGGAAAGGAACTTTTTTGACATTCTAGTCTCTAGAAATCAGTTCTCTAGGACTGCCTAAATTAGAAAAAGCTGAGTTTCAGTGTAATACTGTTAAATTACTGATTTCCCTACCACCATTCAAAGCAGGTAAGATGTTAGTAGTACTTGGAATAAGACAGAAGTGTTTACTCTTATCTTTCATTCACTGCTTTTGAGCTTTTCCTTTTGGATATTTCCAGACAGATAATACGATAAGTCAGAGAGTGTTGGGCTTTTTCCCTGAGTGGTTTCTGTTCCTCTCTGATCTTGCTGTGCCCTGGCTGAGATGAACATTTGGGCCGTAGATTGTTTGTTGTCTTTGCAGAGGGTTTGTAGTATATTCCCGTCCAGTAATGATGTTAAGAGATGTCAGAGAGTGAAATTAACCTTGTGTTACCCAAGAGCCTGGGAATCCTGTAGTTGTAGAGCAGGTCACAAGGCCAGAGGAAAGGAAGGTACCTCAGAACAGATGTTCTGCTGTCCACCATGAGAAGGCTGGGTTCTCGTCATAGAAGTGATTGCCATTTTAAGATCCTGCAACCTTTCTTGTGAAGCTCGTCCATAACTGACTTCTCTAAGATGCTGATTTTTTTGTTATTAGGCACAAAAATCTACCATATGGCAGGTTCGGCACCTGCCACAGAACAGAGATATATTTATGACGAGTGGAGGAGCTGGAAGCCTTCATCTCTGGAAGTAGTAAGTGATCACTCTCCAGCCTGCAACAGGGGCAATAAGAAACCCACCATTTACTGTTTTAAGAAAAAAAAATCTTCCTGGAAAGGATGAGGGGGGGTTCTGCTTTCAACTGCAGAATATCTAGTTAAAATTACTGCTAAGGAATGCAGTAAAAGGGGTATCAGTACTTGATCTGGAATCCTGAATTAATCCCTAAAAGAATGTGACAGCACCACAGGTGAATTTTGCCCTTGGCAGTTTTCTTAACATAATCAAGACCTAGTTATATCCTTGGTTAACAAGGTGATAAATGGAAGAAAATGTATTTCTTAAATTTATCATACGGCAGCAGTTATATCTGAGAAGAATGTTGAAAGCCTGGACTTTTAATTATTCTTAAATGTATGTCTTCTTACATTATGTGGCAAAATAATTTAATCATTTGAAATGCAGTGAGGTGGGCGTATGACGTTTCAGAGGGACAGCTGAGATGAAACTTTCTTGCTTGTGGCAAAAGCCAAGCAGTTAAAAAATGAAGGGCTATAGGAGAGAGGTGTCAGGATTCATAACTTCCTGCTTCATTTTTTCTTTCCTTAAATATTTACTAAGTACGTACTGCAGATATAACTGGATACATTCATTATTTTTAAGACGTTTATTTGCCTTATCTCGAGAACATGGGAAACCCATCTCTGTGTCCTTTTTAAAATAAAAAAGATAAATGCATTTTTATCAGTAAATTCTAAGTGCTTGTTTTCCTTTCCTTTCCTTCTTGCCAGCGAGTACCCAGCTCAGCGCTCAAAGAAGGATTCTGAAGGAGCTGAGATGGGGGTGGCAGGTTCTCTCAGCCTCTTGCAGAACGTGACTCTGTCAACGCAGCCCATTTCTAGCCTGGACTGGAGCCCTGACAAAAAAGGACTGTGTGTTTGTGGTGCCTTTGACCAAACTGTGAGGGTGCTGATAGTTACCAAGCTTAACAAAGTTTGACAGGAAAACTAGAATTTCTGATGAGAAGGAGATATAGTTTGCCGTCTGTAAATATGGAAGGGAGAGTCCTCCTGCTTCTAATTTAATTTCTTCCTTATTAAAACTGGGTTAAAGAAATAGAAACTAGATCTTTCTAGTGAACGTTCTGATACAGACAGGTTAAGAGTTGTTTGTGCCACACTGAGGTGAAGTTGCCTGGGCACAAAATTTTACCTTCTAGAAATGTGAATTTACATTTAAAATAAAATGTGCCTTTGTGTTAACACAACCTGTAATTTCAAGATATCACTTTACATTCTTTGTGTTCAGTTTAATTGCAGTGCAAATCTGTTCACACTTGTCAAATGGTGTGGCTTTTTTATATATAGTATTGTCCATATGCATTCATGCAATGGAAACTACTGTATACTCCCTCACAGAAATTCTTTGTGTTAGTGGCTGTGTTAATTAGAATGTTTGATAAAGTGACTCTTTAGAACATTATAGAAACTATAATGAATGCCGGGATAGTCAGGTTTTATGGAGTAAGATCTTTACTGAAGAGTCTATTGAAATTAAACTATCGAGCAAAATACACTGTTTTATTATTTTAGTTTGGTTTCATAACAAGTTTTTATGTTCTGTTGTTTTTCTATCTGTTTGTAACTTGGTATTCTACAAATAAAATTCCATGGAGTGTTGTCTTAATATGAACAAAGTATATTATTCAAACATCCAGAGATTCAGAGAATGAATGTATTTGCATAGGTTTACAGGAGCAGTGTGCAGTACTTAGATAAAACTTACTCGTTTCACAGCAAAAGTTACTAAAATTTACCTCCATCGTGAAAAACTTTATTATAAAGTAGCCAAAATACTTAAGTATTTTTTTTTCTTTAACAGATTCAGTATTTCTTCAAAACCCAGTAGGAGAGAGTAGATTTGTTACTGTAGTTTCACCTGAACTTCTCTTTGTAATACGCCTTGTCTTCAATATGTTTCTTTTCTGATTCGTGCCAGTTTTTAGCAGGCACATCCTCTACCTCAGGATGTATGATGGGGGCTTTCTTAATTTCAGTAAGCTCTAATGATTTCATTTGTTATTTCTTTGTCTGGTATTTCTTTCTTTCTTTCAGGTGACTTGTGTGTGCATGTGCAAAATTTCAAGTAAAAGCATTTAACTACTTCTGAAACCAGACTGTGATGGGAAAACGTTGGCTTTGTCCAGGATAACCACAAACAAGCCCCTCTGTGTCCATTTGCAAAGAAGCTCTGTCTCCTCAGCCTTTGGAATGAGAAATTGGTATCTGATAAATTCAGGTGAGTCACCTGCACGGCATCAAGCCTGAACCTGCTCCTGGAAACTAGAGGCTGCTCTGTAAAGAGAGAGGTTCTGGGGCTTTATCTCTGTCCTGGTCCTGCCACCAACTGGCGTCCAAGCAGGATGCAGGAGGAAAAGGAAACGGCCAGATACTGAAGGTTAAGGAAGGGAAAATGGGAAATGGGAGAAGCGGTGTGGAAGCCAAAGGCTACTGAAAGTAGGAGGAGAAACTGGGCTGAAAGGAGAGGTGAGGAGCAGAAGGGTGACACTAAGGCTGAGAAACACATCTAGAAACGCTGCCCTTCCAAATAACAGCTTGTGTCAGAAAAGTGCTGGATATCCAGATACTGGATACTGGGATAGCTAAATCACAAACCCGAATGGGAACTGGGATGTGAATTTGCTGTGTATTGTCAATCGGCTCTGTTTTGGAGAGCAGAGGTGGCAAACTTTGGACTGAGAGGCTTCAGATTTTTTTTCTCCCATATTCTAGATAAATACAAGTGAGATAGAACTGTCCATATTAATTCCTGGGTATCTCAATTGATTAAACCAGCTGAGGAAAAAGAGAGTAAGTACCTGTGGGTAGAAAAGGCTCACGGGCTCTTAAACTATGTGGAATTGAGAAATCAATTGAGAAAAATTGAGAAATGAATGCCTGCATAGCAGAAGGGGGCCAGCAGGAGAACTGCAATAGGCCATAAAGCAATGTGTTTGTTGAAGGCCATGGTTTAGGAGGTCTCTGATACTCAGTTTTAACCTGTCTTCAAATTTAGTCTCTTGTATCTCAGGCTTAGCCAGTGCCAGCGGGATGAAAGCCCAGTAACCAACAGGAACAAAGTGGGAGGTACCTGAAACTAACAAAAGCTTACTTTCAGAAGAGCAGCCCATAGTTTTGACCAGTGGGAATCCATTCCCCTGTTAAGGAGGCATCTTGCTCAGCAGCTTGGCCCTGGGAAGTTGCCCCAGCATGGCCAGAACCACCAGGGTGCCCTGGTGAGGTAGGTTCCCAGTGCTTGGACTGGTGCCAAAGCTGCTAAGGCTGAGCCCAGAACATCAAGATCTCCAAGCAAAGGCTA